>CABPRJ010000503.1:306814-593191 GCA_902439185.1 Cinara cedri | reverse complement strand
AAAAAAAAAAAAATCATAATCATTATCGGCTATCGGTCGATTGCACAAATAAATAATATGCACTTTACCAGTACCCATATTCTTGGCATACAAAATAGTATTACAATGGATTCTGTAAATAACGTATGTGATGATATTATCAAATTTTCTAGAGATCAACTTTTAGAAAATCACCCAAGAGATGATTACCGAGAGTTACTAGAATTAACAGTAATTTGTCTGGGTGGAAAACTTCCTAATATTCGATTTAAAATGCCAGGTGCCATTCATCACGCGCGGTGGATGGCCAAAGCTATTTATAGCTTGAAAATATATTTATTTCGCGAACAATTTCATTTAACACCAAAAGAAGAAAGTGCTTTGAGAAGTATTTGCGTTTTTATTGTACGATTATACATAAAAGTATGGTTCAACTCACCATCTTCAATCAAAGCACCATTACAAGACTTGAATTTTATAAAAAGTCTTTTACATTATACCTCTATAGACAAAGATATATCTCAGATTGCAGTTAAAAAGTTTTGTGGTCACTTATGGTATTTATTTGCAGAATTATGTGCTTTTGCTTTTTTTGATGAAGCCGTGCCACTGGAGATAAAAAGAAAAATGGTTCATGCTCTAAACAACGACGAAAGTTCATCAGAATTAATTTCAAATGCACAACGTTTAATTATATCGCCAAAAAATGCAAATGAGTTATTAGAAAAGGAAATCGATGATTTTATATGTGTTAATACTAAAACACTATTTAAAAGATTATCCATCAACACCATTTTTTTGAATGAAGATCCAATTAATTGGGAAAATAATGAAGACTATTCTAAAGCTTTGTTAGTTATAAAAAATATTCCAGTAATAAACGATGTAGCAGAAAGAGGAGTAAAACTTATAGAGGACTATAATGGACTATAATGACAAAATTACCAAAAACGAATCTCAAAAACAATACCTTCTACAAGTTGTTAGTGTAGCGTTTTTTTTAGTAATCGAACCTTTTTAGGGGGGGTAACCTGAAAAAAATCACAAGCAAAAAATATGGACCACCCTAATATATATGTATGAATAAATTAATTATAAAATACGTTACCTATTATAGCTTGAATCATTTTAATAAGATTTTTATTTCTCGAGTTAAAAATATTTGAAGATCTATACATTTTATTTTTAATGTGTATTTTGTTCACAAAAATATCATGAAATATGAATGTAATACCTGTTGGAATATGAAACACAATTTATAGCGAATATTCGAATGCAAGCTAGGCTAATAAAATAGTATTCGTATTAATCAGAAAATAGTAGGTTCTTATGCGAAATGTATTCTAAGTCAAAAATGTATAACCAAAAGTCAATTAGATTCAAGTGTAGCGAGGGATCTATTGGTTTTACAATGATGTGCGTATTGCATTTTTTTTTCTTGTGTCTGTGAACAACTTTTTTTCTAGAATATAATAAAGAAAAACCCTTAAGAAAATTACAGGAAAAAACATCAAATATTTTCGGTGCCCTGCTATTTTCTATCAGAAATATTGTTTCAATTCAAAACTAACTACAGTACGTTTCACGAAACTAATGACTCCGCAGTGGTGCTTCCGGTGACAGATTTTCGTGAGGGTTTCCTAAACGTGTGACTAAAAGAGCGCAGTAATTTAAAAATAATATAATTATTGTAAATATTAATGTTAAAATATCAAAAAAAAAATGTATATTTTAGTATATTATAATAAATAATAAAATATACTCGTATTATACAATTGTTTCTTTTAATATTTCGCTCACTAATAGAGTAAGTCGTTTTTCGATATCTAAAGTATTTTTCATAATAATTGAGGACAACCAAAAAAGACAAAATATATGATTTTTTTTCAAATTATAGCACAATGATTTCATTATTTTAAATTTGTTTGCCTTATATGTTCACTACAAATATCGTTCCAAAAGTGACAAGAGACCTTTATTGTTGCATTTTTAATCTTGTTTATGAGTCAATTTTCGATTTTAAATTCAATTTTCGTTATAATTGGTAAAAACCAAAAAATTAAAATTGATTAAGGCAACGTAGCGTTCCGGTTTAATTAATTTTATATGTTCAACTAATATTTTCTACCAGAAATATTACTTCAATCAAAAAATGACAAGAGGTCGATTATCTTTATTTTAGTGCATAACCACTACCAGAGGGAATAGTTTTTTGATACCTAAAGTATTTTTCATAATATTTATTGAAAACTAGATAATAATATATTAACATCTAATATGTGACACCAATAACAGATAATCATGTATTTGGTACAAGTATAGCCATACAGGGTGATGAATGCATAAACACAAAATGTTTACTAAATTTAACTGGTTTAAATTTAGGGCAGAGATTTAGTTCTTCTTAATATATAGCCACAGCCAAAGTCGTTTTTTGATATCGTAAAGTATTTTTATAGTAATTGGGAAAAATCAAAAGAGGCGACATATACGATGATTTCATTATATAGTAGAAACTCGAATAACTGTACAATAGCAGTTAATCGAATTGATACCATCAAGGCCGTATCTGAGGAGGAGTCTAAGGGCTACGGAAACTTCCCCTTCCGAAATTTCTTCAATATTTTACAAATGTTTAAAATACGTATTTTTAATTCCAAAATAAATATTTTCAATCATAAATTATCACTGTTTTGTATCATTATATATTAAAATATTATTAAAGCGTCTAATAATAGATGATTTATTATTGATGGACAACAGCCGCTGTCGACGCCAGTCGGTGGTCGGTGACGATTAACAACAATAATATTAAATTAATTGCGTAAAATATAAATATTATTATAACATGCCGTCATCCGCAAGACTATGACAAACATGTCAAATAGTAAGTAGAAAAAGTCAACTTTTTCAATATTAAAATACGTCAAGACATTTCTACGAAACTCTACAGGACAAAGAAGACTAACTAAGAGGTGTTACGATTGATCCCGAAGTTTTTTTTATCCAGTTTGCTCTTCAAAAAGATAGGAACATATTATTGATTTATTTTTTTTCTATGTTTTGTATAGCGTAAGATTACAAGGTGTCAAAGAATTTTGTTTATTTTGATAATATTTTAATCAATGGAGATTAATTTTTTTTTCCAACTTTCAAAACTTAAATTCAATAAAATTACAATATACATGTTTTGTGCTCGGGAGTTTTCCCAACAAATGTGAAAAACCAGGATAAAACATAAGAAAAGCGTGAAAAACGAAGGAAAACTGAGAAAATCGTTACAACATTTAACAAATAGTATTAGAGAAAATATATAAAGCCTATTTAATGACAAATATATTGTTGACAAAGCATCATTATCAACTGAACTCCGTTTAGAATCGTTTTTTGTTTGCAATGGTTATCGTTGCTTACAGTTATACATTAAGTTATCTATAATAATGGCTGTACCCGTCTCCATTATTCTAGGACGCCTTTTTTACTAATAAGTTTTCAACTAAATTTGACTTATTTATTTTATAGATACATTTTTTCATTTGGACCAATCCACACCTGCACGTAAAATATATTTATTGAGCAAATAACATTTTTTAATCTATCAACAATATCTTTTGATCTTATTATTAGTCCATCCCGAAAATGTTTTTCACAAATAATCTCGTTAGCATTACAATTATCTAAAGATTGTAGCCATTTCTCCTTTAAATATTTATCTTTAGGGATATTAAAAATGAAGAGTTTCTCTGAGTTGTCACAATGAAAGTAACAAATTACTACTTTAGTTAAAATAAGACATATTAAAAATCAAATACCTACCTAAGCCAATCGAGATTAAAACAAGGCAAAAGAGCTAAATTGAACCTAGNTAATGCTGTCAAAAAAGCAGCGGCCACTAGCATTGGTGAGCTAAAGAGGTCAAAAAATACATTGTATAATGATGTATGTAGAATTGCTGTAGACAAACGCCGTAAAGCGAGAGATGACTTTATTAAGCACAACTCTCAAATAACTAAAGAAGTTTACATTCCGGAACGTAAAATCTGCCAAGGCACCCTTCAAAGGGAAAAAAGAAAATTCTTTAGCAACATACTTCAAATCGCAGAGAAGGACCATACACAAGAACTAGAAGTTTTTTTAGAATCGTTAAACAGTATAAGCAATTCAACCCTATATGGATTGCAATTAGAGACCAAGACGGACAAATGTTAATGGAGCCAGAGTCAAGAGCTGAGAGATGGAAAGGATATTTTGAAGAACTACTAAATGGTAGGATGCCAGCCCAGCCTGTATCACATACCGAATATGAAAGAGCGGAGCCTTACATAGAAGATGTTAGTCTAGAAGAAGTAATAATTGCAATAAGTGGCCTAAAGAATTGGAAAGCACCAGGTACCGATGATATTCCAGCAGAACTCATAAAATATGGAGGTAAGGAGTTACATGTAGTAATCCACAGACTGTGCCAGCTAATATGGATGGAAGAACGGGTACCGGAGAGCTGGAATGAGGCGATCATTATACCATTACACAAAAAAGGAGACAAGACAAAATGTGACAACTATAGAGTGATATCGCTCTTGAACTCCGCGTACAAGGTCTTCTCTAGAATTTTACTAGATCACATTGTCCCATATGCGGAGAACTCTCTAGGTGAATACCAATGCGGTTTTCGGAAAGGTCGCTCAACCACAAAACAATTATTCATAATAGGCCAAATTATTGAAAAGAGGTACGAATATCGACAGAATATGTGGCAACTTTTCATAGATTTTAAAAAAGCCTATGATAGTATCCACAGAGAGAGTCTCTACAACATTATGTACGAGTTTGGTTTCCCAAAAAACTAATAGCGCTTACTAAAATGTGTATGGAAAACACGAAATACAGAGTAAGAACACAAAATATAACATCAGAAACCTTTACAGTAGAAACCGGACTAAAACAGGGGGATGCCCTGTCATCAGTACTCTTCAATCTTGCCCTTGAGAAGGTAGTAAGGATACTACAAGAGAGTGAAGGGGGCCTGTCAATTGGTCAAAATAAGATACGGCTCCTCGGTTTCGCTGATGACTTAGATATAATAGGTGAGTCACTTGCAAACACAGCCAACGCAGCAACAGTGTTAGAACAAGCAGCGAAGAAAATAGGTCTTGAGATAAACACTCAGAAAACAAAGATAATGGAACTCATTGATAGTGGGGAGGACCCTAGTGAGACAGAAAATCTAGCCTATTAAAAAGTTAGCGATTTTAAGTATCTGGGAGCAACGTTAAGTACAAAGAATGATTGGTCAAGGGAAATAAGTATGCAGATAAATAAAGCTCAGAAAACGTTCTACGCACTGACAAAGTTCTTCACATCCAGAATGTTGGCCAGGAAAACGAAAGTAAGACTATACGTGGCTATTATACGACCGACTCTCGCGTATGGCTGCAAAGCTTGGACAACGACCAAACAAGTAGAAAGAAACCTGAGAACTTTTGAACACAGAGTATGGAGAAAAATATGTGGACCTGTCTTTGATGAAACAATGGGGAATTGGCGAAGGAGGTACAATAGAGAGNTTGGATTTAGCACCAGTAACAAGCTTCATTAAGAGTCAAAGAATACAATGGTTAGGCCACATAATGAGAAGACGAGAGAACGAAGTAGTTAGAGGAGCATTGGAATGGAAGCCACAAGGTAAAAGACCAAGAGGCAGACCTAGGAAAAGATGGATAGACGTAGTAGAAGAAGACTTAAAAATCCTTGGAGTTGAGAACTGGAGAGAGACAGCCCAAGATAGGGATAGGTGGCGAAGTGTAGTAATGGCGGCTAAAACTCTTAGAGAGTAGGGTTGCCAGTAGAAGAAGAAGAAAGTATGTACCAAGTTGTAGTTACATGTAATCTATGAATACGGCTGATTATAAATTTTTGAATAATTTGTTTGTATGTTTAACATTTTTTCGTGCATATTTTGCCTTTTTTACCTCCTATAACTTCGAAGCACTAATGATAACATATATATATATATATATAGTCTAATATTATCATCATAATTTAAGCTATACTTAAGATTTACCATAACAAAATAAACAGGTATGACAGCAACTTATGAGGTTTATGTGATACTGCGCAAATATGATGTCCGGTTTGCGCCGCTTATCATAATATAAAATACATTATTACGATAATTTGTGTTTATCAACTTATAAATATCGATGATAATTATTTCAAATTTTTAACATTTGTAATTCTTCTCTTCTAATTATAATTTTAATTATTAATTATGCCAGTTTGCGTTTATGAGGGATGTTTCAGTGGAAGTAAGAGAAAAGATAAAGTCAGGGACCCGAATATCCATCTGCATAAATTTCCAAAAGACCCTGAATTTAGACAAATATGGATTAAACAAATTGTAAGACAATAAAAATGATGGTAATAATATAAATTGTGAAATAGGTTAATACTATTATTGAAATTGCATTATTCATTAAATTTGATAAAACAAATTGTATTCACATAAAATATACCGACATCCGAGCACTAAGTATTCCAGTTTGCCAATATATACTTCATTATTTCTAGGTGTTGTGTGTTCACTACATTTTTTAGCACGATGCAATGCAGAAAAATCATATATACAAGTTACATCATACTCCTCAAAATGTTTACAAAGATTAAAGCAAGATTCTATACCGATGACGTTAGTCTTCTTTTTACCTTTATTTTGATATGTTAATTAGGATTTTACCTATTTTTTTTTTAGTAATTATGGATTAGAATATAACGATATACCTTATGACCGATTGGAGTAATTGCCCATCAGAACTTATTTACAATCATGAAAAAATAAAAATATAACAAAATATCTTATCATGTTTTCAATAAGTTAAGAGAAAAATTGATAATATACGAAATCCGACAGTAATTTTATGTGTATTAAATATATTCTTGACATACATGTTTATTTTTTCATGAATATACTTAAGATATCTTAAACCGAGGTTATCATATATAGTTAAGATCGTCTATCGTCGACAAGATAATATATTATCATTTCTTGAAAATGTCCACTCCTAATTTCATGGAGTATAGGAAATTACGGTTTTGTATCCATGGTTGGTTATAATCTCCTTGTCATATCAAATCAAAACAAAATTGTCAAAAAAATAAAAATTGTTGATCCAAAATTCCACTCGTTTTTTTTTTTTTTTGCTTTATTTTCGTTTTAAACTTATTACACTTTTGATTGAATTTTAGTTACATTTAATTTTATACATTTTATATTTTATATTGATTTGTTCTAATTTAATAATTATTAGGTATGATTAGTAGTGAATTGTGATACCAATATTTGTTAATTAAATCTTAGGTAAATGATAAAATTATAAAATATTTACACTTTATGTTCATTTTTTATTTTAATGTCATTGTTTTACAATCTTTTTAAGATTATTTCGTTATTAAATTAGTTATAAATTAAAAAAAATTCACAGTATGCAACTTAAAATAATATTTTTTAGACAATCTAGGTAAGTTTAATTACATATTTGCATAACATAAATTTATATTTATACCTACATTTAACATCAAATTAAATAATAAATAAATATATAATAGATTTATAGCAAAAGGAGTCCCAATGAACAACATAAAAATTAATTCCTGAAAAATAAAATAATTAAGTCAAAATATTTTTTTTTATTTACCTATGTATACCTCTTATCACTATTTTATAAAATATATTAATTAAAATGACATAGGTATATAAAAATTAAATTCAATGCTTCTATTTTATGTCCGACTACTTTTAGTGTGTATCTATAATAATTATTACTACCTGTATGTAGAAAAATGTAATTGTTTGTCTAGAAATAGAAAATAATATACAATTTGTACAATAATCATAAGATGTATTAGTACATAAAATTAAAAAAAGGAGGAAAATATAAAAATTCCAGTAGCTAAATTTACTAAATTAGCTAAATTAGTCTTATTTATTAAGTCTATAATTTTTTGATCGATGAAACTCCTATACATTTTTCCTTAATATTAATGTTGTATTTGTTGTTTAAAAGTTATGAAAATAGGAAATTAAATAATATTATGATTATTACATTTTAGAGCTAGAAATCTATGTGAATAATTTTAACTCATATGGATAGTTTGTAGTTAAATCAATGGACTAATTTGCCTCTTGATTTTGCCACTTGATATAGGAGTTTTTTTCCTATTATACCTTTTAGAGAATTGAGGATAAAAAGCTCTGACGAAGGAAAAAAAAGCTCCAGGAAAATATTCAGTTAATATAATACATTTAAAAAATACAAAATTACAAAAATAATTAGGTTGTTATTCAAAAACATAATTTACATATATTATTGCTTATTGCTCTTAAAAATTTGTTAATTTTTAATTGGTTATTGTTGAATTGAACATTTGTTTGTATTAGGATTTATACATGATTGTATATATTTAAACTTTTTTTTCCTAATATGATTTTTGGTCTGGGCTTTGTTTTCCAATACCCCTTTTAGGCTGTGGTTTCATAATTTAAAACTTAGTAGGAAAACAATTTCCTCATTTTCATGCTTAAGATTTCATTAAGGCCAAACAGGATGAAAGAAGTTCCATACTAATCCTACAAGCTTTCTTTATACATCTCATTCTTGTACACTCTATTTAACTGAACACATATGTGATATATCTCACATTATTTTTTATAGCCCTTTTTATTATCGCTAATATAATTCTCTCTTTTCTCTAATAAATATCTACAATATCTTTTTTAATGCTCCATCAATTCATTCCTCATAAATTATTCTTATAATATTATCAACCATTTCCTTCTTCAATCAGACTGGTTTTTTGATTTAATATATTTATTTTTGTTGTTTTACCAAATTTTAATGTTTAATTCACTGTTTCAATATTAATTGTTGTAACTGTTTTATACAAAGTTTCTGTATGTTTGTTATAGGTATTGTATTCCCTGTGTTGCCTGTTTCTTATATTATAAATATTTTAAGCCAATTATGTACTTAAATAAAGTTATTATTACAAACAAAGTCTGTCGGTTTACACGCTGTATAAACATGGTATTGTTTTTAAATTGGATTTTTATATCCAATATAGCCTTATATATAAATATATCTATTAGCTAACTGTATTGGATGTTAAAAGTGTAATAGCTATGTTGATAAAAACCAAATAAATCTTGTACAAATAAATAAGTAGTTATAAAATTCTAAATTACAATATATAATTAATTTTTCCACATTATTATATAATTATTAGTAATAATATATTAAAAATTGGAAAAGAGGTGGTTAAATGCGATTGAGAATGATATCAGGACATCTGGTGTATATGTGTTGGGAGATCAGGTTTAGTGGAAATTTAGAACTAGGGTGGTTGACCCCAAATAATTGAGATGAAGCTAAAAGAGAAAAAAAAGTAATAATAAATAAAGCACAAAAAAATTATTAATTTGTTTATATTTGTGATTCAAATTGCCCAGACAAAGTGCATATTGTATAAATATAATATATATATATATATATATACACAAATATATCAAAGTAGGTATTGGTAGGATATATTTGATTTAAAAATTTAAATTATTGCCTTTTAGAGGATTTATTTATTTCAAATTATGTATTGACAATTAAAGTTTCTTTTATATGTTATCCTTCTTGATAAATAAATATAATTATATTTAACTATATTTGGTTATTAAATTAATTTCAATAGTTTTGTGTCACACTTAATAAAGATAAAAATTATTTTCAATACTTCCATCTATTGTGAAATATTATATATTTGTGTAGATTGTTTGAATTTATTTTTAATCATAAAAATAAACGTAAGCAGTAATTTAAATGATTAATATTAAGCTACTTTTTATATTCTGAATGGAGTGAGAAAGTATTGGTTTACAGTGATGTTTATTTATTTATTTTGTATCTGTGACCCACTTTTATACCAACAATTTTGCTCTGATTTATATCTGATAGCACTTTTTCTGAAAGGAAATCTGACCGGGGTGATATTTTACAGATACTATTTTTTGATTTTACAAGCAGTTTTCCCATTAAATGGGAAAATAAGTACAATATTAAACAAATATTATTAAAGCAAATTGTTTAATGTATATGTAATTATTTTTCCATAATATGACTTATATACCATTGTTAATAAAGCAACACTATATCTACTGAACTCCGCTCAGAATCATTTTCCGTTAACAGTGGTTAATCATTGCTTACAGATATAGGTACATTAAATTTCCGTCTGCATCCCAATTTCTTATCTACTACAGTGGCTGCAACCGTCCCCATTATCCTAGGACACCTTTTTTTTCTTTTCGGTATCATTATTTTATTCCCCCGTGTTTCATATCTATACGTTGAGACAGGGGTGTCTCCAGACCATAATTATAGGAAGGAAGCGAAATAAATAAATTTCATATTAATTATTGATAAGAAAAAAAGACTGACATACTTTGCATGATGAGTGGACCACTGTTGTAGATAAGATGAGAAGGTAGAATATAAAAGGGAAATTTAATCTATCTAGCGTAGCTCGGTCAATATTATTGCTTTTTCAACAATATATGTCATACAACAGTATTATATATTGAAATAATTTGTACAGATCAGTAACATAGATTTGTTCCACACAATTTTTTACTTTTTAGTAATTTTTGTCAACATTTAATATAAAATTCTTATAAAAAAAATATACCACATTAAATTAATTTTTTTTTTATTATTATTTTGTCCGCAAAATGCGACTTATAATTAACATTCTGATCAATTGTCAACCATTTCTGTTATATCTAACTATTTTATTCACAGAGTAACTATCAAATGAAAATTACTCTCAAAATTAAAGTGCCTATAATTAGCTTAAATATGGCTCTGATGTTTTTACAGTTTTACCACATAAAAAGAGTTTAAGTTTTTGTTATAAGTTTTCTGCCCAAATCTCTAGACTATGAAGATTTTTTGATTATTTGATTTTGCTCTTTCAATATATTATTTCATCTACTTGATCTATTTTTGGACTATCTACGTGTATATCAGCTTTTATTTAAGAATTTTTGGTACAGACAAATCTATTTTTTATACTATTTATTTACATTTCTGATGTTCTGAGCATTTCATCAACTGCACATTATATGTAACCTTAATTTTTTACTATCGTCACAATATCATCTGTACATTTTATTTTGGAAATAATTTTTTGCGAATATTTAGTTTTATTAGCTTTGCTTTTATTATATTTATAACTTTTTTGATGTAGCAAATAAGAAGTGATGGTGAAAACATGACTTTTTTTTTTAATTTGAGCATTGGGGCAGTAGTTTCTCTTTTTTAGTACAAGCTATCTGATTTTTATAAAAACTGCGGATGATTTTTAGGTCATATTGTTCAATACCTATTTCTTGTAGTGTGAGCAACAATTTATTCCAGTTAACGTTTATTAAGTATGCTAGTTTTAATCAAAGAATACATTTATTTAAATTATCAATTATCAATTTTTTCCTATAAATTGGTATATTTTGATTTTATTATTTTTTGCATTATATTTTTGAGTTTGTATAATATGTTTCTCTTAGTTTTAGTTTATTGTACCTAACAAAATTGTTACAATTCAAAATAATTCAAACCTGTGTATACACATTTATTTTCATAGTACTTATAGAGAATATTATATTATACAGGTTCATGTCTTGAAAATAAATAATGATACTTAGATATTTATAATTATATACAGCTATAATGAATTTTAGTGCTACACGTATTGATAATTCTATTTTTGAACTTGGCCGAAGATACACTACCATTCATCTTGAAATTATATAGTAAAATATAGTGAAATTATCAATTTTATTTAATTTAACGATTTAATGTATAATAACATTTATTTTATGAAATTAAATGGAATTATTATGGTCCTATCCTATTTATAGTTAGTACTATGTAAATTTATTTTTTTAATTGTTTTATTTGTATTTTGTTTTTTTTTTTAGATAATAGTTGTATGAGTGGCAGTAAGGGGGAATCAGTCTCTACCATTATGTATGATCCAGGTATTAGACAAGATCAAAACCCTGCACCGGGTCAGCTTTATGCCACTATTGTTAAAAAAGATGATAAAGCATCTTCGGTTGACTTCCCTTTTTATAATGTTAATATGGTACAGAAAGTTCCCGTATCTGGTAATATAGCTGTTCTTGCTGCAGCTTCAGCAAACGGTGTGACACAAACAGATAAGACGTCTTACCGTTTTGATGTAACTGCGCCATTCAATTACAACTATGCATTAGTTAATCAAATGTCTCTTACAACTGCTAGTGCAGCTTTTAAGTGTGATGTTTGTGGTGCTGGATTTTCACATGCATCTATGTTAGATCATCATAAAAAATCTGCTCACCCACAGGAGCCACCATCATTTACATGTTCAACATGTGGTTCTTGTTTTCCTCAAGTTAGAGACATGAAAGTTCACCGATCAACTGTACACAAACAATGTTTTTCGTGTGGTGCTGATGTCGCTCCACAAACTGTTAAGGGAAAAAAGTCTAGATTTATTAAATGTGTAAGTTGTAGTGGAGGAACTTGTTCTAACTATACACCTCAAGAAAATGAAATGGAAACTAACGATAATAATTTATCACCAGAGCAAACGGCAATTATGAAAGGTTATTATCCAGTTAAAAAAAGAGGAATGGCAACTGTTACCAAATGTTATAAATGTAATGGTTCTGGTATTATTTTTTCAGTAAATGGTAATCATGCTAATGTTAATATTAAAAATGATTCTATCACCAATTCAAATACTGGGAGTAACAAACCTTTTCATTGTAACATATGTGGAGGAAGATTTTCACGCTACTCGTCATTATGGAGTCATAAGCGACTACATACTGGCGATAAACCTTATAAATGCGAATTATGTGGATTAGCATTTGCTAAAGCAGCGTATTTGAAAAATCATGGTCGTGTACATACAGGTGAGAAACCATTTAAATGTGGCGTTTGTGGAATGCAGTTTTCCCAATCTCCTCATCTTAAAAATCATGAACGAATACATAGTGGTGAACGTCCTTATCAGTGTGAAGTATGTGACAAAACATTTGCTCGCCATTCTACATTATGGAATCATCGGCGTATTCACACTGGAGAAAAACCTTACCGTTGTGAAATATGCGGATCAGCATTTAATCAAGCCACGCACTTGAAAAATCATGCTAAAGTACATACTGGTGAAAAACCACATCGTTGTGATATTTGTGGTGTTGGTTTTAGTGATCGATTTGCATTAAAACGACATAGAAATATTCATGAAAAGTATGCTAGACAACAGAGTGATGCAGTTGCTGCTCAAACAGCTACTCCTCCATCACAAGAATTAGAACCAATAAGTGGCCAAACCCAAATTGAGGAATGTATTTATAGTGCTGACTATACTGTGGAAAAGTATGATGCAGCAAATAACATTCCTACTGATATTGTAGAAGTGAAAGTTGATCAGCAGAATCAACGCGAGCACGATAGTCAACAACAAATTGAAGATTGTATTTATAAATAGTGGTAAATATTTAATAACTACATTAAGCATCAACTGTTTTTAACCTGTAGTTTAGTTTACAGTTATTGTCTAATTTTATTGATTTTATGCCATTTATTTTACATCTTTATACAAGACAACTTATGTCATTCTATATTAATGCTGTCATACAATCATATGGTATTTAACTCCTTTTTGAGCATAGGTGAATAATAATTAATTATTTACTTGATAATTAAGAATTATGTACATTTTTGTTCCAATTTCCTCATATGATGACATGACAGATGTTTTCACATGATGAGTATATAACTTTTATACATATAATTAATGCATAAATTATATAGTAAATATGATTTTATAAACTTTATTTGAATTACAGAAACAAACCAAAATTACACGAAGAACAATCTTATAACAATAAGATTAACAGTTCAAAAACAATAATGGGTTTAAGTATTGCCAATATTCAAACTCAGTAACTAAGAACCCATCAATGATTAAATTACGGTGCTATAATTATGTATAGTTGTATAAATTGAAATGTTTATTTATAAGATGTAAAGTTGAATAATGAAAGAAGCTTTTAAATGTTATTATTATTATAAGCTTCGTTATAGCAGGAAAATTAATTGTATTCATTTTTAAATCATCAGGTAAAAGCATTAACTATTTGAATCAATTAATTTGTATTTTATTTTATTATATAAGATTATTATGACTGTAATACAATTTTTTTTTCGTAGCTATTTTTGTGATTGTACGTATTTTAGAAGAATTGATTGGAAATGTATGAAATAAATTATTTTAAAATTTTTGTTTTACATATTATTTACTTCTTTATATCAATTGTTGATTAAAAAAAAAAAAAAAGTATGATTATTGATTTTTGTTAATTTAAATAAATTTAATTTTGAATAATCTATTTTAGATATTAATTATTGTTAATTTTAATTTTTTAATTATTTTATGACAATATAAATAAATTTGTACTATTTTGTATACAATATACTTTCTTATATAAATGAAGTGTAAAAAATAAATATATATAATTATGTACCTATATTTATTTATCCATTATTAACAATATTATACCCAAACATTTAATAATAAAACTAAGTTTATGATTATGAATTATTATTTTTTAAATGTGTCATCAGGATATATTATATCTTAATTTTAAATAGTTTATAATTTACTTTGTTACATAAATTTCAATTTATAAATAAAATATTACATTGATAATAGTAAAAATGCGCTCTGTAAAACACATTGAATGTTAACCTTGTTAGTTTTTTTTTTTTAATAAATTAATTATGTTATACTACAACTGTATAATGTATATTGTTATCACATATATCATGTATGAATGTGTTTGTAGATATTTATTAATTTTTATTATAATGTAATATTGATGGTCTATAATTTATACATGATATTAAGTTAAGAAAAAAAATTGTGCGCAAATTATTTTTATAAATATATAACTTAAATACATATTAATGATATATTAATTTTTATTTATATACATATTTTTTTAAATTTTACTAATAGAGTACAAATATGTGCATTCTAGACTAACCCAATTAGTGAATGATTTATGTTTTGATCTTCTAACTTTAGTTTTGGAATTTAGAGCATAGTTTGTGACAGATGTAGGATACAGCAGAAAAAGGCCGAGGTAAAAATTGTCATTAGGGAATAAAAGACAATATGTTAATGGGATTACAAGGATAGCTAGTGATCGGTATATTTAGGGATATGTAACATTTGAGATAGCTGAACGTTTTATTTTTGGTCTGGGATTTATAAACTTTATGATTCAGAGCATAACAAGGAATGTATTGGTTTATAATAATGTTGATTTTTTTATCGGAACAACTTTTATATCAGATTGTTCCAATTTTCAAGTGTAAAACTGCTTCTGAAAGGAAATTTTATCTACTTGGTTCCTTAAGGTAATTTTTTTGATTTTCTGAAAATTTTTAATTTGATTTTTTTAATAATTGTGATAATTTATATATATATATATATTAAAGAAACTGCTCTGAATCGTTTTTCGTTAACAATGATCAATTATAACATATAATAAATCATTAAATTCCCTTCTATATCCTTCCTAACCAACTCCTCACTTATAACCCTTTATTTGAAGTATGTCAGTCTGTTTATTAATGAAATATCAAAAAAGTAAATATTCTTCATAATTAACCAATGCTGTATTGAAAATTAAACTTACTATTGATTTACTGGTGCTTTCAAATTCAAATAGACGTCCTAGGGTAATGGAGACAGATGCAGTCACTTTTATAGCTAATTTAATTTATATCTGTTAGCAATGATTAACCATTGCTAACGAAAAAACGATTCTAAGCGGAGTACAGTTGATAGTGATGCTTTGTCAACAATATATATGTCAAATGATGGTAAAATAATTAAATATTTTCTTTAATAATATTTGTTTAATGTTGTACAGATTTTCACAGGTTTTACAACATTTGCTGGGAAAATCAAAAAATAACCTCCCTAAAGTACCTTTCCAGGCAAATTTCTTTTCAGAAGTCTTTTGGTAGAAAAGTTGCACACATATAATAAAAAAAAAATTATCTTTGTAAAACCGTAAGCTTCTTCGCTCCACTTAAAATCTAAAATCTTATTAACTTTAACTTTGTATTTAATTTTTTTAATTTAACATGTGATATTACTAAAACTTTGTTCAACCACACAAGTTAATGATGCCTCGTTAAATTATTGTGCCTAACAGTAATAAATAAATAAAGTATATTCAAGTTGTAAAAATACTTTAATTTTTAACCTTATGGTCCTTAGCACAATATAATTATTAATATAAATAATATGTATAGTCTTGATATAATATACAATTTAAAAATTGATTGCTACTAGGTATAATAATTATGGAACAATTATTCCATTTACAATACTAGACAAATCTAAGTCAACAGAATCACATTCAAAGTCTGACAATGTCAAACTATCATCTTTAGTTATTTCCTTCACTAAAAATTTATCTAAAGGTCCTTTGAATTTATTTTTATCTATTGCTTCATTTTTTTTTCTCATGTTTATATGTTTATTAGAAATTTTAATTGAAGACAATTTGTTAGTCACATCAATTAATTCTGTATCATAAACCATTCCTAAAAAAATCAATGCACATAATATGGAAAACTTTCAAATAATGTACATTGGAATAAAATAAATATGAATTACCTTTCCTTTTTGTTTTGTTTGAAAATTTTGAATCAATATCTTCATAAATTAAAACTTCTTTTGAATACCTTAATTGGACAGCTGCTAAAGGTTCAATAGTTGTTAAATCATAATTATTCCATTTTATTTCATAACTTTTTATTCCCTTATGAACACGCTTTTTAATAATTTTATTCAATAAAATATTTGCTTGAAGATTATCATCGTGCATTAGATGCCATCTAGTAAGTAATGGCAAAAATTTATTGATAGCATATTGTTTTTCCCAGCAAAGTTTAGACAAAGCAAATTCCTAAACAGATTATTAATGTTAACAAAATATTGTTTTAAGTGTAAAATTAATTATAAGATGATTTTTTTTTTTTTTTATTTAGTAAATATTATTTCAGCATTTTTATTAGCATTTATTCAATGTGAAATCTTTAAATGATTTTTTTAGACTGCTGAACACAGGGTTAAGGTCTGGTAAAGACCATATCATAATTTCGGGGTGGTGGTGGTGGTTAAATTTAAACTAATTTAATTTTTGACTAGATATTCTAATTACACTAATTTATAATAAAAAAAATCACACTGTATGTTATATATATATATATATTTATACCTACAACAAAAGAATTAATATCAGGTAAGACCCATTTTGCAGTCACTTCTGGATACGGCGGTACTATTAAGAATTCATCAATAACTGCTTCAGAAGGAAAGCTTTGATTTTCTATAGCTTTTTTTCTAATTTTTAACTCTAACTTTAGAAAATTTGTTTGTGATTTAATATCCTTTTCAGCAGCATTCAAAACTAAATTATTTCTCCAATGTCTCATTCTAAAATAAAATTTAATGTTAGTTATATTAAATAAAATGTATACCTAACTTATAGTTACCGGTCAAGGACAATATCATCATCTAATGATTGAAGAAACTTAATTGCAGTTTCTTTACCAATGCCAATAACACCTTTTTCATCATAATCACAACCACATAATAATGACAATGCTATCATTTTGTTACGTCCAATTTTTAAATTTTTTTCAATTGATTCCATGCTATAAACTTCAACAGAACCATTTCTAGACGCATTAAAATTTCTATAGATAATGCGAGCTCCATAAAGAAAACAATCGCTATCTTGTGTCACAACTCCATTTACAATCTGAAATTTATTTTAATTTAAAAACATTAGATATGTTGTTTAGTTTATACTTAATTATATTTTTATCATAAATTAGTGGTTTCTTTGGAATGTTAATTTGATTTCTGTTATTTTTTCAATTATTATGGATTTATTTTAACAATTTTTTCAAATTGTAACCCCTATTTATTATACCTTTATATAAAAAACATTTGATTTTCTATTGGTAACTCAACTTTTAAAACAAAATTAAAAAAATTCCGACATACCTTGCACTGAGTGGGTCACTGTTGTAGGTGAGAAGTTAGGAAGGTAGGATATAGAGGAGCATTTAATGTATTTTTGTATGCAACAATTGATCGTTAGAAACAAAAAACGATTCTGATCACAGTTTGGTTATACACATTTTAAAAGGCTGTAATATTTAAGATTTTTCATAAAATTTGCTATATTAAAATTCTTAAAAAAAAAAAAATCCTCAAAGTCAACTTTTTCTTATTGATCACTAAGTTCAACTTAGTTCAAACTTAGAATTTCTGTTTGGTTTAACAATTTTATCTACAAAGTACCTACTGGATAAATTCTGGAATAAATAATATGTAAAAAACTCACAAAAAAATTAAAATATCTATAAATAGCTCAGAAATGTCTGAAATGTTTTGAAAATTTGACCACATCTATAAAACGCAATGTTTTTGTCCGAATTTCAAACTCCTATGAAAATTGTTAACTAAATCACAACAAAAAAATGAAATTGAAAATAATAAAAACATTTTTATAAATTTTCTCGTTTATTCCAAATTATTTTGAAAACTACTTGAAAAATCAAAAAATTTAAACCTATTTAAAGTACAACCCCGGAAAATTTTAAAACAAAAAATACAATAAAATATTACAATTGCATTGAATTAAAATAATTCTTAAGTGGAAAAATGAATATAAATATTTAGTTTCAAGTTTGATTTTTAAGGTTTAATATTTCCAGCTCATTTGTTTATATCCGTATTCATATTGGAAGTTCATATTCTTAAAACAGCATCGGATGTCATGATGTGATGGTGCCTATTCTACATTATTCTATAAAAAATTGCATGACAATATTATTGTCTTCCAAAACTAATATACTCACGTAAAAAACCCTAGTTTTTAATATTACATATTTTATACTCCTATATTTATTTAATGTAGGGTATATAAAACAAATAGAATAATTAGTAATTTATAATTGAACATACTCCATTTTTATTAAGTATAGCACACAGTTGTTCTGCTTCTCCAGGACTATAAACACAAGTTACTCCCATGATATTTAATAACCGTTCACACTGAAAATAATATATAAGTACATTAGGCAATTTAATTATTTATTTGTATAGATTAAATAGTATTATACATTTTAATGCTAGTTTCTAAACTATGCTTAACTCAAAAACTCATTTTTTTTTTTTTTGCAAATTATTTACACTTACTTGTTTCTGTAATAAATTAAGTCGTTTTCGGACAATATTATTTTTCTTTGATTTTTCATTATTATTTCCATTTACACGTTTTTCTATAGTAACTTGCTTCATTATAGGTACTTCTCCTTCCAAGACAAATATGGGTATTGCTCCAATTAATAGTAATGTACTAGTACGGAAAAATAGGTTCCTAAAAATTTACAATAGTTTAATTTATTTTTCACTACAACAGTATTGTATATTTAAAAGCATAATTCATAATATTTAAATACACTTGATTTATTGCCAATAGGTAATATACATTTGTAAAATGTAAGTTCATATTTTTGTACCCAGGCCTGTAATAAATAAAATATTCAACACCACATGACAAAGTATAAGGAAAATTAGGGAAGCCCCTATACAATATTTAATCTCTGGTCTTTAATTAATCTGAGTGACGATGTAGTAGATTCCTTGGTCAAATCCTCTTCAAATCTAATAAATTCTTTGTTCAATCTAATTACATGATCTGATTTTTCTTTGATCCCACAAGTCTACTCTCTGCTTCACTTATTAGAATAATTTGTTTTCTAATTTCGCCTCTAGATTTAAATCCATTGTCCCCAAAATCCTAAACAAAGTTTAATTTAATTATCTTACCTTATGTAGATTGTCCATTATTAATTTCAACCATTTATGCATTGGCATTTTTCCTTCTTACACCTTCAAAACTTAAAATTAATGATTTTCCCTTGTGTTCACTTCATATGGAGGAGAATACTTCGGATTTATCTCATATCTACTTTGACTGACTTTATCTGTAAAACACCTTATTCTATTTGTCTTTCTTAATTCTTTAAATATTCCTCTTAATCCTTCTGTTATTCTAAATTCCAACTCCAAACATGTTATTACGTTAATTATCTCTTTTATCTTTGGAAGTTGGTTTTGTTATCTAAATTCTGTACTTTTCTTCTTTTTCTTTTTCATGTTTTATTTATTGTAATCTGTAATTTTCAGGCATAACAATATTACTAAAACCTCTAAAAAAAATAAAAATGAATCTGGTACCATGGAAGATCAATGCAGTTGGTCGATTAGATGGGACATTTAGAAGAATGATCCATCTGGTGAAAACGATTTGTTAATAAATATTGTCAATTCAATTATTAATTTAACTACTCGCAATAAAATTTATGAAACACAAATTTTGATCAGATTAATTAAGGAACAAGTGGAGTGTACAATACAGTATAACTTATATTTACAAAATTATCTTATACTTCAATTATTTAATAATAAAGTTGTTTCACTTTTCACTATAAAAAATAATGAGATTTAAAAATATTTACATTTTAAACTAATGTATTATACTATTATAATTAAATACCCTCATAATGATAATATGTATTGTTTACCTCAAGTACATGTTTTTTTGATTCGTGGTTTGGCTACAATTTTCACTATCACACACCCAGCCGCTCAAATCTATGGCTATTGCCTTTCCTTGCAAATCCCAAAGAGGCATTTTTTCACTCACTGGTGTTAGAAGTGACCAAAGATTTTTTACACCCATTTTACAGAATAAGGGAAGAACAATTATAATTGACAAATAGTCAATATATTATTATGTAAATAAATATTATAAGTTGTTAACAATAATTGCGGTAAGTAATTAATAAAGTAAAAAACAATTTAAAAAAATGAACGTTAATTTGATTATATCACCATATCAAGATTTTATCTGTTATCACAGAATAAGTAAACTTCAATTAAATTAAATCATAATTAACATACGTTTTAGTCACTGATAATAAGAACAAGTTTTGCAAGCAATATTGCCAATATTTGATAAAAAAGTCCAGTGACTTCCAAACTTCGTTAAATAGCTATAAAGGCGGTTTATAGGCAATAAATATGCATAATTGCACTATATGAAGTTATTTAAAAGGCGCTAAAAAAATTAATTACTTTACACGTATTGCAGTAATCTGATCAAGGTGGCCGACTTTGAAGTCTGATTAAAAATAGAAGGAAATTCAGAGCACTCATTTTTTTCACTCCGTCAATTTTACAATGAAAATTAATTATAGATATAATTATATTATTAGTATTAGCTGTTCTATTATTATTAACATTACAATAAATTTACTATATATCTTTTCATACATTATTATATAAAACAATGTTTTACAATTTATATTAACTATATTGATAGATATCACCACTAATTAAACGACAAATGCCTGTCTGTCTGTATGTCTCTTATTGCCTCAAAAACTACTGGACCGATTTTAATAGGTTTTTTTACAAAATATCCCGCGTGATCCGAATAGGATTTATAACTATTGAAATTTCTAAAATTAGACCCTTAAAAAGTAGCTGATACAAGAATTTTGGTATTTTATGGTATGATTTTAGTTAGTAAATTAATTAACCGAAAAATACGGAATATACGTTTTTTTTTTCAAATTACCGCACAACGATTTCATTATTTTTAATTTTTACGGCTTATATATTTTCTACTATAACTATTACTCCAATGGATAAACGAGAAGAAACTTTTTTTTTCGTATTTTTAATTTAGTCCATGCGTAAGTTATTCGTTTTTTGTTTTTTTTTTCTGTAATAATTAGGAAAAACCGGAAAATACGTAGAAATTATGGGAAAATTTACGAAAATAATTCTGTTATTATTTAAATTTTGTTTTGTATTCTCAATGGAGCGGTGCGAGGAATGTATTGTTTTTTGTATTTTACAATGATGTCTATTTTTTTTTTTTTGAAGTAAAACTCTTTTACATGCGTTAGAAAGAATTTCAAAGTCAAACGCGACGAAAATCGTCATCATTGGCTTCAGTCGCCGATTAACCAATACGCGTCGTGAACACGTTGTTCACACGATCTAGTGAAACTGCAAACGAATGTAATCAGAAAACCTTTCGGAGAAACTTTCAACATATAGTGCAGGTCGAACCCCTCTTTCACAATATACCACTTTTATATCTATGAATGCAATCCTCGATCTATTCTAGTCATTTGAATTGTTGACTTTTAATATATTATCAAGGTCACTCCTATGATTACGAAAATATATCATGTCTTTTCGACAAAATATTTCCAATTTTTACGCCCCCTCACAAGTATAATATTTTTAATCGTGTCTTAAACCGTTGTATAAACCAGTGGTTTTTTTAACCTTTTTCGAATCGCGACCCCCTAATTTCTTTTCTCATTTATGATGACCTCTTCAAAATCCACTAATAGAACTCGAATAATACGATGTACAGTGACTCCCTATCACTCGCGGCCCCCAAGTTGAAAACCACTGGTATAAACTATAGCAATAGCAGTCGGCTATCTAGTTGTTTTATATCTGTGTACTTAACTTAGTGCGCTCTATGTCCGTGAAAATAATGATATAATACAATATTATGTGAAATTATATTCCCGCCTAATTTAAAAGCATACAACCATTACGATCACAACTAAAAATACAACCATATGCAAACCTAGTTCACTAGGGTATAATTATTATTTTTATAGTGTTTAAAAAATAAAATATTTATGCACTTTCAAAAGTAGTTCCACGTTATACTAGTTATTGTGATTTACATGAAAAATCATGTCATGTTGTTTAGCTATCTACTGTCATATCGGTTTAAAAATTAGTACGTTTGAGGTATCAAAGATAATCCCTTTAAAAGTTGAATGGTAAAAAGCTTTAGGTGTTAAATACAGTTTGTCCCACGAAGATATATTCCTTGAATACCTCCGGAGATAATAAAGATAATCAAATTTTTTTTTTTTTTTTTATTACTCACAGAGAAGAGAAGTACAAATATTTACATTTGAATTAATTTTTTTTTTAATTAAAAAATTTCAAAAATAACTTTATTCTAATATTTTCTGAAGAAAAATATATTTTTCATACCTTTAATATACAATAGAATTTATACTCTTTGTCACAATAATAGTGATGTGACTGTTTTTAAAAGAGTAATTGTTTTTTTTTTCTTAGGGAAATGAACCCATACAGGCCAAATTAAATTGAAAATTTCGGTTTAATTTTAAATTTAGTAAATTTGCATTTACAAAATACATAGGTTTTATTTTTATTTATATCTAATACATTTAATAATAATATTAATCTGTAGTTTATTGTCATACAAAAGAGCAAACATAATAATTAATTGATAAATTCACAAGTATGACACTCCTCCAAAAAGCAAGCTTGTGACTGGAGGGGTGAGTTCTTAAGTTACAAGAATCAAATTAAGTCAAATATAATGCTGAGTACCTATATAATTATATAAATTAAAATTGTATAATTTAATATTAAAGAAAAATAGTAAAAAACATAACAAGGGATAAATGTAACATTTTTTTTTTTTTTTTAAATTCCATTATTTTTAAAAAATAATGCATAGTAAATTGTATTAATTTATTAAATTACAAGATCATATGTGTTGATATTTTGTATATGATGAGTATTATAATTATGAGATGGAAGATTAATTGTGGTTTTATATCTAAATACAGCAACACAAAGATTTAAAATAAAATTTAATTTTATGTTAGAGAAGGAGTATTCATTGTGAAGTAAAGATGTAGAGTAAAGCTTAGGCTTGTTAAAAAGAAATTTAACTAAAGAATTAATTGTGTTTTGAAGTTTACAACAATGTGAATGCATTACCTTAAAAGGCAATACCATATGAAGTTAATGAAAGCACGAGTGATTTAAAGACAATGGTTTTAAGATTATTATTTAAAATATGTTTTAGAGATTTAAATATAAAGAAAACTGTACAAACTGTTTTTGTTAGTTAAGAAATGTATACATCCAACTTTAAAAATTCACCGAAATGGATGCCTAAATATTTAACTGATGTGACCTTAGAAATAGTAGGACAAGAACAATCCAATGAAGTGTTATTGTATTTAAGTAAATACATTTTTATTTTATCAAGATTAAATGTGTGATAATTTCTAATTTTGAACTGAACAAAATAGGATTTAGACAGCTTTAGTTTCAAGGAATTATTATCAAGCCAGTTTTTGATTAAGCTAATACCATTTTCAACTTTTTCCAACTTATATAAGTCAGCATCACTAAATAAAGTGACGGTATCATCAGCAAAACATAAAATCTCATAATCAATATTAAAGCTAAGCAAGCCATTTATGTATATTATGAAAAGCAAGGAGCCAAGAATGGTCCCCTGAGGTACTGAATAATCTTTATATAACTCATTGCTGGAAGTATTATTAATTCTAACTAACTGAGATCTACCAATTAGATATGATTTTAATAGTTTTAAAATAATACCTCTTATACCATAGTACTCAAGTTTATTAAGCAATAAATTATGATTCACTGAATCAAATGCTTTCTTTAGATCAAGGAATACGCCAACGGTATGGTTTTTAGTTCCAAATTATCATAAATAAATTTAGTAGTGGTATATGAAGTAGAAAGATTTTGCCTAAATCCAAATTGGTTTTTGTTGAAAAAGTTATTTTTATTTAAAAAGTCAGTAATCCTAGTTTTAATACATTTTTCAAGAAGTTTAGAAATTGTAGATGTTAATGTTATGGGCCTATAATTATAAAGATTTGTATTATCAGAACCTTTATAGAGGGGTATAACAACTGATTTTTTGCAAGTAGAGGGAAAAACACCAAGTATGAAACAGTTATTGAATAATATAGATATAATGGCACTGAAATATTGTCCTTTGTTTTTTTTAAATATTTCAATAGTTAAAAGCCTTCATAATAAGAAGAGAAATGTTTACAATTTTTTATTAAACTGATAATTTCACACGAATCAATTGGGTTTAAAAATAAAGAATTTTTCATTATTTTTGATAAAAACAGTTATTAATTAAAACATTAAAATATTTAGACAGAAAGCCATTACTTTTAATATTTTCTGCAATACTTCGTCTGACGTTAGAAAAAGTGATTGAATAAATTAGTAATTTCTTAAGGGTCTGAGATAGATTGACTAAGAGTGGTCTGATATTTTATATATATATGTGAAATATTTTTAAGAAAGTATATACAAATTTGCATAGTAATAATGTTTAGTATGGTAATTAATTAAATACCTATACTTGATAATTCCAGCGCCCCTATCACAGATGTAACTATTTAAGCAAAGCAAAAAACTTTATGCCCTGAGGAAACTGCCTCGGTTGTTTTGCGATAGTCATACTACTGGGCGACGATCAATAATTTGATGGCTGATGTCCACAGTCGGTGGTCCATGTTCCGAGTTCGAGCCCCACAGTGGCACAGTGTATACGTAGTATAATCTTTTATCTATGTACATGCGCACAACGTGGTTCAAAGTAATAGTAATTCCAACAGAACATTCTCGTACTCCATTACCAACATGACGTATCAGTGTCATTTTGTGTCGGCTAGTCGAACCTCCAACAAGTCCTATATGTGCTCTTGTTTTATTATTCATCAATTCATCACCGGCATTTCTAATGTGAGTTTGCAACATTCTGGTGGCTTTACTATCGGACTACCGTTATTAATGAGTTGGTTGTAATTTGAGTTGTATTATGAATAGTATGATAAATTGATAAAGGATATTTAATCACGAACTGAAATATCTATAAGAATCTAAGGTTTATCTTAGATCGTGTTTTAAGTAGTCCTGATATAAATATGATTATAATTTTAAATATCAAAGAATTACTAAGTCAGATTTTTTTATTGTTTGTTATATGTGTTTATTTGTTATTATTTGACTTATATGGATTTCTGTTCAACCCTGTACAAATATTGAGCAATTTTTAAAATTTTTATTGTAATAGATTATTGTAATTAGTTTATTCTATTTAAAATAAGTACAGAACAATTTGCAATATGCCTAAAAGAGGAAAAGAACCAAGATCATCAAGTCGTCATTCTGTTGGTCGTTTTTCACCTACACAATCACAACGGAAATCTAGAAATGACTATCAAGTTGCCGGATCTTCGCGTACAACGTAAATATTATACTAAATATATCTGTCTACTATTTTCTCTTGCCTAAATACATTTCATACTCAACAATGTTGTTAATACAGATCAGAATTACCTAAATAACTATTTATTGTGGGTGCAACTCGAACTTGAGAAAACCTCTGCTACAATTCCAGATATGTAGCCAGTAATTGATCGAAAAGTTGGACAAACATCAAAAAAGACCTCTTCTGCTCAATTTGATTGTCATATATGTATTTTTTTTCCTAAGGATGCAATTCGGATGTAGCCAATTTACTTATCGATAAATGATTATATAATTCACCAAAATGTTTTAATTTTAAAAACTTTATATTAAACTAAAATGAAATTTATTATTTATTAATATAAACATTTGAATAATGAGAAATAATAAGAGTATAACTTCAATAATGAGTTGCATTAGAAATGAGTAATGATTTTAATTTTTATAGTATATAGTTATGTTAAACAATTTTTGTCCAATTTTTAATTAAATGTAAACTTTTACATTTAAATAATTCAATCATCTAAATAAATCGGAGTTGTTCTGTGATATTGTTAAGAAGGCAAATAAATAAACTTTATATGTACTTATACCACAAAATAAAAACTGATTATAAATTATTCAGATTGATTATTCGAATATACTTATTATATTTTATAATATGATATGTACAAATCCTCATTAGACATTTTCTTGATATGTTTAATTATTTTTTTGTGAATAACTTTTCTATCAAAAATTGTGCCCTGATTTTCAAGTTTAGCACATTTTCTGAAAGAAAATCTGACGGGGGTGGTACTTTAGATAGATAATTTTTTGATTTTTCCAGAGTTTTTCATAATGAATGGTAAAACAAGAAAATTTACAAAATGTATTATTTTTAAATAGTAAACATTACAGCCTTTCAAAACATATATAACTGAACTCCGCTCAGAATCGTTTTTAGTTAGCAATGATTTAATGATTAATCGTCACGTACAGATATACATTAAATTTTCCCTCTACCTTCCCAACTTCTCACCTACAACAGTGGACCACCCATTTAGCAAAGTATATCTGTTTTTAAATACCAAAACCTGTATATAACTGATAGTTACGAGACTATAAAAAGTGTCCTATAGTATTATGGACAGATACAAGAAGCGTCATTGTAAAGAAAACATTTTAATTAAAAATTAAAACTAATAAAAAAAAATTTACATCATAATAACAAAGCGTTAAGGAATAAGTACTGAATAGTCTTATGGTTTTAACATAATATTATTATTAATTTTATAAATTCTATAAACTATACAAAATATAATGTAAAACTAATAAACAAGGTTTTATACCATTATAGTTCTTAAATGTTAGTATTTATACATTCAGTTTATAGTAATTGAATCATGATTCAATTACTATAAACTGCACAAATATAGTGTTATAAACGAAAAAAAAAATGTTTTAAACGGATATACATTTGAGTATATCACATTGAGTTATAATAGTTACCTATTTAAGTTATTTTTCAGATGAGGAAATGTCTTATAGGAATATAACTTATTACAATATAATATCATAATGTATTAACTGACAGCTGTTTTATGAAATTATTAATAATTCACCCAAATCAAATTTTTTTAATAAAAATATTGGTTGATTTTAACCAATTTATGTGTGTAATTATTTATTTCATTGATATTTATATAGGAGTGATTCCAGTTCTGGAAGACGTTCACCCCATTCCAAAGATAATATTAAAAAATCTAGTGGAAACACACATGAAAATTCTTCTAATCAAAAACATAATATGTTAGTAATAGTTTTACACGTTTATATTTTACACTAGATATAACTAAATAATTTAGTATTGTGTGTCACTTTAGGAATGTAGGTGATAGTCCGATCATATTAACAGACGATGATGATGATGGTTATAAGAATTTAGATCACTCAATGAATAAATTTCGAGGCAATGGAAATAAAATGAATCCTGGGCAGGACTCAGGCGAGGGTACACGCATAGTAAAACATTTTGTTCCTTCTGCTGATAGGTATGAAAATAATTTAATTCCAAGTAAAATTTAGGTATCGTTTTAAATTAAGGGTTTATATATTATCTTGGTGAATATCCCTTTTTTTATGTGTTTCTGCTAGTTAATTTCTTAAAATGAATTGTTTATGTACACAATAAATATAGGCATATATGCTTATTTTGTAGGAATATACTCTAATAAATGTAATATACAAATTAGAAAAATTAGCCTATAATATTGTGTTGATTTAATTGACTAAGCAGGATATGCTTCTGTAAATTAATTAAATATAAAATCAACAAATATATGAGTCATTCAGCTGGTATAATAGGTATTTAATATCTATGCAATTCTAAATTTCAATAAAATGTTAAAATAAAACCGTTATAATCTGTCATTAAAATAAACAAATAAAGTGCAGGTCATTTTGACATTTCCTAAATTTATTAAAACAATAATATTAATTATTTTGCAGTTTATTAATTAAAAATATTTTCAATATTTGCTATTAAGTTTGTGTGTTTTTAATAATATTGTTAATTATGTAACTGAACGAGCAAATAAGACTGTTAATATATTACTTAGGATATGTTGAAAAAACAGTATTTCATCATTGACTTTCTATCTATTTAATATTCACTAGATACTATAATATGTATAATATGTATTTTAATTTTAATGAAATAAATACATAATTATAATTCATAATATTGGTAAAATAGTATTATATTAAGCTTAGAGTAAAATAATAATAACAATATCAACTTTACCAATTTTAAATTGTATTTAATAACTGGAGATTCATTTTATCTTTAAAGTAAACATAATATTTTATTGTATAGTATATATTTGTGTGGTGTATGTTAATTAATAGGTATATGTCACAAAGTGCTCCTGAAAAACCAATGTTTAGAGGACCAGAAACTGATGTTTTACGAGATCTTGTGAAGGACAAACTAAAAAACATTAGAGTACAAATGATCAGAGCTGATGTACAACAAAATGATTCATTTCGTCAGGCATATGTAGTTGACGATTCAGTAGCTAATAGATCAAAAGGTAGGTAATTATTTGTTTCAAAGAATATTATTTTTAATGGCAAAATAAAATTTAGTATTATGTAATTCAAATTACAAGAAATTTCTTGTAATTCAATTCAAGTTGGAAAATACTAATTTATTAAGAATATTATTATTTTTTACAGTTGGACTTTGTTTTGCCTAATCGATTCAAGGAATCATACTAAAAACTATTAGGATATTTTTTTTGTATTTGTGCTCTTATAATATGTTTATTTAATTTAATTTCTTTTAATGATATCACACAATTCAATTTTATTCCTGGATTTTTGTGGTGATCGATATAAGTTTATTTCATATATCTCAATTTTCACCATTGAGTTTTTTTCTTTTAACTTCATCTTTAAATTAAACATGTAATAATCATGTTGTGCTTATAATATCTCTAGATTATTCATATTGTAGGTTTTAAATAAAAATTATAATTTTATCTAGGTTTTATTATTTATTATAATATTGTTTAATGAATATGCAGTATCAGCCAAATGGGAGTCATTGATCACATATGTTTTAGAATTTAAAAGTTCAAATCAAATTTAAATTAAGTTAATTTATTATTATTAAATAATTATTTTGGTTGTATAATTATTTCAATTTTCTTATGGCAGCCATGTAAAATATTTCTTCACTTTAAGATTAAAATTATTTAATGTGTTAATATTTTGATAAATAATGAATTTTGTATAATTTTTTTATTGTTTTATTAAACATTCGTTTTTCTTGATAATTATTAATTTTAATTTACTATAAATAAAAAAAAATATTGATTGGTCAAATATATTTAAATTAATTCAATTTATTTGACTCATATTTCCAATTTACTTATATTTTTCTGATTTATTTTAAAAGCAAAGTGACACCATTTTATGGCAACTGCATTGAAAACTCAAGAATGTTATTCAAGGCTATGCATTACATTACTTTTAAAGTTCAGATATAAAGTTTGAAGGGTCATGGACACATTTTTCTACTCCATAAAAATTTGATTACACTGCATTATACACTTCTAAATTAAAAATTATTAAAATTCAATTGGTTAAAATATCCATATCAATAATTTTAGAAAAATATTAAACTAAAAATTAATGCTACGGTGTACAAAAATTAATAATTGCTATAACATCAATTTTACAGATTAAAAAAAAACCAATTATTAAAAATTGAATACTAAAATATTTAAAAATTCAAAGGAAAGTTGTTCAAATAACAGGTTAATTATATAGAATATGATTTTTTTTAAATCAAAGAAACATTTATTTTGTTAAAATGTATAACTAAAATTTGTTATTTAATTCCACTATACATTTTTTTGTCTATGTTATAATAAAGTTTCAGGAATGTATTATAAATTATTATTATATTATTGTAAATCGTTGATTAAAAAATTTATTGAATTATTAAAAATGCGTTAACTCCCTTAGTATTCGAGAACAACTTTTTATTTTATAATTCACATTACTGTCTTTTACAACCAGATGTCAATATAAATAATAAATAATCTTTTTTTATATATATATATATATATATATATATATATAATTCTGTAATCAATGTTAATCAATTCAAGTGAGCATTTGGAATTTTTTGAGTTTTATGCTGTTATTGGACATCTATCTACTTGTGTTCAGAATTTCAGAACTCAACTTGTTATACATTTGGCTATACATTACTCAAACATACACAAACAATGTGCCAATTTATTTTATTTTTAGTTTTTACCTATATTTTTTTAAATTTTCAAAATGTATTTTTTCTTTTATGAACAAATTGGAAATTTGGCTTTTAATGGTAATTCTATGTTTTTGTTATAAACATAATGTTGATTACTTTATTTATAATTTTATGGATTATTAGAAAAATAATACTTGTGTAGATAATTGTTGAGAACTAGTTAAAACATATAGGTAAAGATTTGAAGCTGTTGTGGTTCACTTTAATATAACACAATAGATGTGGACTTAATAGTAAAGAAGAGGATGAGAATTTATTTAACAGCAAATAACTTCATTATGCATTCATATTATTACTAATATTTCCGCATGAAAACCAAAACAATAATAATGAATGTCTTAATTTTAAAGTCTATAGCAACGATTCACAATCTTTTAGTTTTAAGTTAATCCTTTTGCGATCCATAAATATTATTAATAATAATATAAATCATAATTTTTATTTAATAACTTGATTTTTATAACTATATAATTATTACAATATTATAAAAATAATTACCTTTTATTCAAATTAAATATTTTAATGACTTCCTTGATGCTGAACACTTAACAAGTTCTTAAATATTGGTTGGAATATTATACAATATTGCACACCACCATGTTGAGGATCAATTGGTTTTCTGTACTTGGATTTTATGATTGCTAAAGCAAAAAACCTAGCTCTACATAGGTATGTTGTTGGGAATAGTTTTTAAGTATTTTCAGCTTCTTTTGACAATATAGATTTGTTTTTGAGCTGTAGCTAAAATTAATTTTGGACCAACAATTTTCTTTAAAAACTTAATTAGTTTGAAGATCCCAACTGAATTAACCGAGCATGGTATATTCGATGGTATTGTAGTACTGGTCAAGTTCAAACTTTAATTTTTCCAAGTATTCTTGAAGAAGGAATTTTAAATCATCTAATATAGATTTTATTGAATTTTTTAGAAATTCACTTAAGACTAAAAAATTTAGTAATTTTCCTGCCAAAGTGCAATTTTGATTTAAATGATAATATTTTTTCGTCAATCTCAACCATTATCTGTTTTTTATTTTTCAATATTCAACTCATTTAGCAGTTCAAAAGTATCACTTATAAAAGCCAATTTGATTACATACCCACACATCATAATTAAATTTGCAACATCAAATGATGCCTTTACAGCTTTCTTTTATGAAATTTTAGTTGATTTTGACAGACAGCCAAACCGCATACGTTCTATTTTATTTGCATGTTTATTCCAAAATAGTAATAACTATTAATCATTGTTTAATAAACAGAGTTGAGTTATCTCTTGAGTTTATTTTCTTTCCTGTATTTTTCTAATAAAACTTGCAAGCAGAACACACATTGAGGACACAATAAACTCTATTTAAAACAGAACTTCAAACTTTCCTTTTTTTTACAGCTGAACACATTTAACCATACTAAAATTTAAAATAACATATTATACTATGTTAATGGATTATATTATGTAAACACTAAACAACGATAGGGCAGATTGAATGTCATGACTAGAGTTGTAAGCTTGAAAATGTACATGTGAAATTTTATTTTTTATTATTATTGAAATTTTCAACAACTGACATTTTTCAGTTTTATGTTGTTATGGTAGTAATTTATTATGGTTAATAGATTATTATCTATAACAATAGTTAATCTTAATATTTAGTTTTTAACTTCTTGTATTGAATATACTATATTGTATTATATAATAAAAATATATAATGTATGTAATGTAAGAATGCAAATTGTATTAAACAATTTGTAAAGATTATCTTTAATTTTCTAATTTTTTTTTTTTTAAATTTATAATATACAATATTTTTAAGTAATATTAATATATTAAACAGTTAGTATTTTTATTTTATAAATAAGTTGGTAAGTGTTTTATATTTAATTAACAAATGGTCTATAATTTTTTGAAAATGTACAGCTCTAGTTGTGACAGTTCTGGAAAATGTGAACAAAAATAGAAATTGCATGGGTTTAAACCAAATTATTTATGATATTTTCTTACTTGATCTTTTTTTTTTTTTAACCAAATTTTAAATATTAAATAAAATGTGAAACATGCTTCCCCGATCTACCATATAACAACCTTCACAATCTGAAGGTGGGAACCTCTGTTCTATTAAAATTGGAATGCATAAATGTTTTATTTTTTATCTTTAATTGCTTTATTCAGATCAGAAATGGTTTTGAATCCCTATCTGTCATCCATGTTCATAATTTTAGACCTCTGGATATCATTTAGCTGTTCGTTATAGACACACAAACTTCCTTTTATTTTGTTTTTATTTTATTCATTATCATATAATAATTTTTATACTATAATTGTTGCTTTTACATTTTGTGAATTTTTTACATAAACTACTAAGTAAAGAATAATTTACATTTTTTAATCATAAATTAATTTTAATATGTTTAATTATACCCTTATTGTTTTAATTAATCTTCTACTTTACAAAACATAAATTTTAAATAATTATAAAATTTATAAATTGCTGAGAAAAAAAATATTAACATTTGCAAAATCATGACTATTCAATTTTCACCATCAAATACTTTGAAATAGGTAATATAAAATATATACCTTATCTATTGCAATAATAAAAATATTGACCTACTTCACACGATTGATGGGCCACTGTTGTAGATGAGAAGTTGGGAAGATAGAGGGGAACTTTAATGTATATCTGTATGCAAATATTAATCATTACTAACAAATAACGATTCTGAGTAGAGTTCGGTTAAACATGTTTGAAAAGCCGTAATATTTAGGATTTGAAAATTTTACATTTTGTAAATCTTCTCCTTTTTCTACATTTTTCCCATTTATAAAGAAAACCCCTGGGAAAATAAAAAAATGACCTCTTTACGATGAGGATTTAATTGATATGGAAACTAATTGACCCATGGTGATCAAGGCCATTTAGATTCCTTTGACAGCTAGTTTTCCTGCAGCTATTAAATTCTTTACCTTCTATATCCTTTTTGTGAACTTCAAATCTTATGGATCTAAATGGCCATTCACATTGTAATTGTATACTTACATTTTATCGTGGTAAACAAATCAATATATTGTGGTATTATAATATCAATTAATCGTTTTCTTTTTAAATGATCAGTCTTCATACAAAATTTATTATTATCAGGGTTTGGAACTTGGAGCATTTGTTTATTTTTTTGACTTGAAATTAAATCTTAGCATATTGCTTTTGAAATTTGTTGTTTATGAACATGAAATTGAAAAGTACTGTTTTAGCCAAAAATGTTGTTTTTTAAAAATTGATTATAAAATAAAATAATTAAATTTATTTACTTTTCAAAGACGGAATTGGAAAAATTGAGGTAAGACAAAATTCTTTGGTTTTGTGAAAATAATTGTATTAACATATTATTATGTTCCGGGATTTATTAAAACTGTACCAAAACTACTGTACCATTTCACAGCTAATTCAACAATTATTTCTAGTCATCGCCAAGTTTCATCCTTTTTAACCACTTCTTCCCGCCTAATTTTCAATTTTCCCAATAGACTTTCCTATGGAATGTTCTTCCAGAACTGTCCTTAACAGTGTTATTTGATTTCTCTTCATATATATTCAGCCTATTGCTATGTTCTTTTTTGATGGTTTTTAAAATATTCTTTATCATATTATAATTTTAAGTAAATAAGTTGATCATGAAATATTAACATGTTAATGTTCTGAATACATTTCAATGTATTTTTAAATTTGATTTTTAACTGTCCAATTAAACTTCTTTAAATATTTCTTACTACACTTTCCTGATTTCTATCCATTAGGTTTGTATTACAAAATAAAAAATAATACAAATTTTGTAAACAATTGTATTGCAACATTTATGACACACATCTTCCGTTAATTAATTTTTCATTACAATTTTGAAAACATTTATATTTTTATATGAAATTATAGGAGAAAAAAACCATCAACATGTTGATGATCGACAACTATCATGTTATAATTCAACTCGAATGCATTATGATAATGGAGGTCAGTATATTTAATTTTCTTAATAAAATAAAGTTAAATTACTTTTTAGGTATATTTATAGTAATTATGAAATAATTTAAATTTAGATAAGAATTATGGAATGAACCATTCATTGAGTCCTTCAAGGGTAATGCCTCGTGATCGGAGTATATCTCCACAAAGTAATATTAGTCGTCCACCTTCTCCTCCTCTACCTTACTCTCCTGAACGAGATCGTTTTCATTCTGACAATATGTTACACAGAGATAGACCAAAACGCTCTCCAGAACGGAAAGTTCATGAACGTCCATCTAGGGATTTCACAGATCAGTTAATAACTCCCATATTAATTAATGTTACATAATAAAATAAATCATTATATTAAATTTATACGTTTAATTTCATGGGTTTTTTTTTAGACACAAAATGAATAACTTTTCTTCTGGTCCTCCAGAACCTAGATCACCAGATATGCACCGTTTTAGATCAGGTGATCACAGTAGACACCGTATGAAGGATGATTCAATTCGTTTTGAAAGTCGCACAAGGCGTAGTAGATCGCCTCCTGGATATTTTAGAAATAATTATTCTTTTAAAAGTCCATCACCCAATAATCGTTCATTTTCTCCCAGTCATGGCCAATTGCCCGTGTCACCACCATCATCGCGGGACCTTTCTCCTCCTTTAAGAGACCGTCCAACATATCCTAATGATCGTTTACGGAGAAGACGTTCATCACCACCTAGACGTGATCGTTCAAGAGATAGACGTCGTCATGTTTCTCCTAGAAAAAGAACATCTCCAGGACGATCACCTATAAAGCGTAAAGGTTTGTCCTTCAAACAATTAAAGTTACTATTATAATACAAGATATTCATAGTGTTTCTAACATTAATCTTTACTAATTATATAATATTCAGATTCTAGTTAGTGTAAATTAAATAAACATATTAATTATAATGTAAATAACTGAATTTGTGAATAATAATAATAACAATATAGTATAATATAAATTTATGTGATAAAATGGTTTTTTAACACTTAGATGAAATTAATTGTTTTATAAAAAAAAACACTTTAATAATAATATAAGAATTGTATTAAACTTTATATAAATAATACCAAACAAGACATACATACTTTAAATGATGGGAAGGCCATTGTTGTTGGTGAGAATTTATGAAGGTAGGATTTAGAAGGGAATACAATGTATTCTTGTATTCAACGATTAATCATTACAAATAAAAAAACGATTCTAAATGGAGTTTGGTTATACATATTTTAATAGATTGTAATATTTACAATTTTCATCAAAAATTTGATACTAAAATTTTTTTTAAAAAAATAATACACTAAATTAAAATATTTTTTTGTTGACCACTACTTATAACTTGTAATGAACCTCCTATTGAATTGTCAAGTATTTCTGTTTGGTCTAACAATTTTATCCACAGAGTATTTACTAAAGAAATATTACGTAAAAAGATTTACAAAATGAAAATGTCTATAAATAGCTCAAAAATGTCTGAAAATTGTACCACCTGTATAAAAGGCAAATATAATATTTTATACAAATTTCAAGTCTCTACTAAGATTTTTAACTGAATTCCAACCAAAAATAAAGTTAAAAATAATAAAAGGTTATTTTAATACATTTTCACATTTTTCTTACCTTTTTGCCTAATTAATTTGGAAACTGCTTGAAGAATCGAAAAATAATCTTCTTGTGTACTAACTTGGGAGAATTTTTTTTCAAAAAAAATGCTACTTAAAAATCAGAGCAAGATTTCTGGTAGATTTTTATACACAGTATAATAATCTTAATCAAAAATAAACATCATTATTAAATCAATACATTCCTCACTTTGCTTAGAATTTAATAGTTTGTTTTATCAGTTATTGATTAGTTTTATTTTTTTACTTTTTTTTTTCAGTCATATTTAAAGTTTTAATATGATACGGTTTTATGTTTTATTTGAAATACTTGTTAAATGTTGATTATTCTTATTAAATATTATTTTATGTTAGATAATACTAGAAAACGACCTATTAAAAATCAAGAAGGGCGTAAACGAGAAGCTAAAGATAGAAAGAGACGATCTCAATCCAATCCTAAATCTACATTACAAGTATAATATTGAATTAATTAATTTCAAAATGTTCAATGATTACTATTTCTTTCATTAGGATCAACAGCAACCGCAACAACCTTCATTCCAGCAACCCCAACCAATCTATCCTCCACCACCTGGAGTTGTGCGACTGCCACCGCCACCAAGACCTTTCCCTCCAATGATGATTCCACTACGACCACCACCTTTTCCCTCGATGGGTGCATGGAGGCCAAGAAGGCCACCCATTCAAGCTCCACCACCATCTGGTTGGCCATATCCACGTAAGTTCCATAAATTAATAATTATTTGTTACATTGTGGTGGTTTGACATGAGTATGTTGTTGTATTGTTTTAGAACCATTTAAGTTAACAACAATTTAAATTAAATTATTCTCTATGTGTTTCTTAAATCGTCAGTAATAAAAAGCAACCATTTTTTTTTTTTTTAATTAATTAAATATCTTATTTATAGTGACTTGAATTTGAGATTTGAAAAATTACACTATGGTGTACTAGAGAAACTGCACACTTTTTAAGTATGATTGGTATATTTATATTCATATTCCCCATATTGTTAACACAAATTTAAGTCCTGCGGATTATGACAATATTCTCTAAATTACTTTAGAATTCTTATCTAAAAATATACATACAAATATGACAGTAATGTATTGTGATATATATTATAACTTAATATAATCTACATTATCCATATTTATGGTTTACAGTAATAAACATGTTAAATAAAAAGCTGTATTATTTTTGTTTCATCAAAATAATAGGCAGATTTATAAATTAGTAGTTTAATATCATTAGTTAAATAACAATATTTGTATCATTTAATCTATCGGATATATCAATATATTTTCGAGATATTTTATTATTAATATTATCCAGGAATAATCTAGATCAATGTTTCTCAACTTAGGGGGCTTTGATCCCTTTTGGGGTCGCTCGCTAACTAATCATTTAATGTCACTAAAAATATAAAATATTGGATCGCCATGTATAAAATGTATATTGAGGGCCGCGGCAGTAAAAAGGTTGAGAAACACAGATCTAGATAACAACAATTGATATTATAATATATATATATATATATATATATATATATATATATATATTTATGCATGAAAACAAGTTATAATAATATATGTTTTTAGTAATATTATCTGTATGATACAGAAAATTATAAATTCAAAGATATTATCACCACCAATAATCACATTTATTAAGTTTCTAAAGTTCTTGTGTGTTTAATAAATTCAATATTTTTTTATTTTTTCTTGCTCGTGTTAACCAAATTTTATAGTAATAACTTTTTTTTCATCTTTAACCATCATAACCTAGAAATAAACTAAACTTACTTAATTTAATTTTAAGGCCTAAATTAAGCACCAATACTGGAGAATTTATTTGTCTTCAGGTTGCTATCTATATCCCTGCTAAATGTGACCAAGTTCACTTTTACCACAAAACATCGAGTTTGACCCATCTCTTGTAATAGCTTTAATTTGTGTTTGCATGTGTATAATCGTCAATGTATTTTGTACATGTGTGTCATAACCAGTAGCAGACTGGCCCTGAGTGTTATGGTAAAATCATACCCCGGGTGTTAACCTAAATAAGTATAAATTAATGGAAACAAATAAAATGTTGTCATTAACAATTAATTTAATGTGTGTAAAATCATTATATATTTCCAAAAAAATAGTTAGATTTTAAATGTAATAATAATCAGAACGACAATATTTATATAGATAAATAATACCTTTAAATATTAAAATATTTCCATTATATCTGACACACAATTGATTCAAGAATTAAGTTGATAATTGTAATAATTTATGCATGCCATGCCATCATTATTTCATGCTATCATTTAATTAACGTTTATAAACATGTTTATTATTTTTCTGGTCAAACAAATTACATGTTTTGAAGATTGAACTATAATAATATAATAAATATTGTTATTTACAATTTATTTTTATTATTAAAGTTATTAAAATAGTGGTTGTTTAGTATGTGTGAATACGCCAAACCTTATATTAAATTTGAGAATTAATTAATATAATTAATTACAATAATAATGTTCCTATAATTCATTAACAGAATACTCAGCCCTATTGAGAACACACACGTAAAATAAATTTAATAATTCACTTTATATGCTTTGCTTAAAAAACATTTGTAGATTATTTGTATTTACAAATATTTATTTTAAATGTATACAATTGGCTACAAACACAAAAGTCTTATATATTCAGTAAATACATGTGTATGTTAATTTATTAATAATATTTATTAAACAATTATAATGGTTCATTACTATTTCCAAAGCTATTGTGAACACACATTTTATTTGTAAATTGTAAATTTAACTGAAAATTATTTAAAAAGCTATCCAATATGCACTAATGTTTCTTTAAATATTAGTGATAATCATGAAATAGGACTTGCATAAGAATAGTATTTGCTTATTTTGTTGGCTTGACATAATATCTAGCAGATGTGGATATTTATGTCATGTTAAAAATATTAAATTTGAAAGTGCCTTTTTTATTTATTTCGGAATTTTGTTAAACAAATTTTCAATAGTTTTTTGCTCTTTTAATCGCTTATTTCAGGGCTTAAATGAAGTTTTTTTTCTGATTTATTGTGTTATAAGTACTAAATTTTGGTGATAATTCAATGTATGTTAAACAAATTTTCGAATGTACATTTCTTTTCTTTTTACTATTTTTAAAATTACTTTAATATTTTGAATATTTTTACAGGCCCAAGGCCATTCTACTTCCCCTACTAAAATGGAGTGTCTACGAATTATTATTTTTTACATTTTTTTTTTTTTTGTTGTATTTATTTCAATTTTAGTAAAAATCAAACATACATCTCCCAGATGGTACAATTAATATTTAATAATAAACATTTTTTAACCATAATGACATGAATTTTATCATAATTTTAATTTGATTATGACAAACAAATAATAATCAATTTATTTATTTTCATTTTTTTAAAGTAAGAATGTGAATGTAAAATTAAAATTATTTCACTAGGATATATTTAACATTTTCTTTTTATGTTTTTAACATAAAATTTAAATACCTGGTTTGATTTGTAAAAGTTATTGAAGTTTTATTTTTCAATGCAAATGTATAAAGAGAAACTAATAAAAATAATTTATAATTTATCAAATACTTGAAAGGATTTGAATCTATAAAATATAATTGTTTTTTTGTTTAATTTTTGATCTAAATGATCAATGTACATGACTACTAATTATGTTAATTTATTATTGTAATCTAATGCAGTATTGGATATATATGTATTATGTTAACATGATTAAATCATTTTTTTGAAATCTTCAATTAATTCTAAAACATTAAAAGTACCTAATACGGTACCTTTAAAATACAAATATATTAGGTTTTGCATATTTTAAGTAATGTATACATAATTTTATATTAATAGTTAATCTTATTTCCATTTAAAAATAAGATTAAGTTTGATGTAGAATAATAAAATACAATTTAATTATTGCTATTTTTAAAATTAAATTTGAATTATATGTGTATATTCTATTAAAATAATTGTATTGTCTTTCTTTATATCTATATACAAGTACCTATGGCCTAAAATCATTTATATTTTTAATTTATTAATAAACATTAAGTTTAAGTAGATTTTATTTATTTTTCAACGGTATTATAAATGCAAAAACATGAACATGAATATAGTAAGTGTATGTAATGTATTGGTTTTACAATGATGTTTTTTTTTTTTTTTTGTAAACATATACCAGAAATCTTGTTTAAATATTCAGAAGTGTAATCCCTTTTCTGTAGGGTGGTACTATAAGTTCATTTTTAAATTTTCCAAGTAATTTTTATAATAATTGGGGAAAAAAAGTAGAAACAACAGAATATGTACGTAAATGGATAAAAATAAACTATGCTCTGAATCATTTTTTTGTTAGCAATGGTTTTTCATCATTGCGTACAGATAGAAATTAAATTCCCATCTATATCCTACCTTCCCAACTTCTCATATAAAAAAGTGGTCCACCCATTATGCGGTGTATGTCAGTCTTTTTTTATGTTAATGCACTTGTTATTAAAGTTAAATTATTTAATTGTTATCAAACTCTAAGTTGAAACACTTTTGTAATATAATACAATTAATTTGATGTCAAAAAAAATTTTACTGAATATATTCATCAGTGTTTTCAAAAAGCACCAAACTAGAATAACAAAATACTAAAGTTGTCATATTCAGCACTAATTAAATTGATTTCAACCAACAATCAATCAATTAGTTGTAATAAATTATAATGTATTAATAATATTTCACTACATTTTATATTACTTACATTAATGTTTTATCAATTCAATTTGAAAATAATTTTCCACTCTAAAAAATATGAGGTTTATTTAAGTGACTATTTGTTTGTGTATGTATATTTTAAATAAAAGAAAATGATCACTAAATATTATATTATTACATTTTTAGGATTGTTGAACATTTATTTCACTGTGTAAATTGATTGTAATAGTATAAAAAATGTGTGTATATGATGAAAAAATATATGCTAAGAATAAATACAAACAATTAATTATTATATCAAACACGACTTGTGAATGAAAATGGTACTCAAATACAAACTTTGAAGAATAAGACTTACAGATCCTTTTCTTGGTTACAATTCATGGAAGAGTTATTTATTCAAGTATATAAAGACATTTTTATTATTTGTAAAAGTTAACTTTAATATAACTATACTATGTATTTCTAATTAAAATAATAGTTTGCATATAATACCGATACAGGCTATTTTACTTTTGATAAAACCTAATAAACTAAATGTGTTACCTAAATAAAAATAATTACTAGTATTAAATAATGGGGAAAATAAAACAATTTTTAAATATTAAATTTAAATATTTTAAGTACCATTTAATTTAAATTTTTTTTTTTTTTTAGCATATGTGTAAGAAAATTAAAATAGGAGACGACAAAGGATATGTTTAAGCAATACGAATAGTGTAAATATTAATGAAGGGGCTGACATAAATAACAGGTGGGGTATTCTAAAAATAGTAATAAATGCAGAATCAAAGACTCTGAAAGGGAATATAGCTACAGTACCCAGAGATGAATAGAAAACAGTATAAATAAACAGAATGATAGAAGAAAGAAGGAAACTTAAGAATGGAACTATTCTCAAACAAAAGCTGCATGGATAAAGAGGTACAAATGAGAATTGGTAGCAAAGATACAGCATATAAATCAGACAAACATTTCTTAAATGTTTATAGAACAAAAATAAAAATAGAAAATGGAAGATAATAACAGGACAATTATTTATTGAAGACAAACATAGAGGTAAAATATAGGAGTACCTAGAGCATTTATATGTAGGGCTAGAACACGCTGGTCAGAAAATAGTTTTCAATAAGGAATTTGTTAGTATTTCGCTAACTATGCTGACTTACCACGTACATATGATAACCTCGCACTACCAATGGAGTAATGCATGATATTTAGGTCAAATTGTTACCTTTAGAAATAATAGTTTTAAAAAAAAAACCAATATTGATATAATTGATTGTATTAAAAAAATTGTATTTATTAATATTTTGACATTTGGCTAATTCTGAACATAAGATTGCAGTAAAAGATACATAATGAAAACATAATTCGATATAATAAATGAACACATTTTATTCCATTACATAATATTATTTGACATAATTTAATTAATACAGTAGTTGATTCAATAAATTAGTTCATTGATTACATTTTTTATTATAAATGTAGAATACATAATACATCTTGTTTATATTATAAGCAAGACTTATAATACTTACAATACTTTTTAATATGAATGGCAGTCTGTTTAAAATATACCTAACATTTACAAATAAGTAACTATTATTTAACTACAAGAAATTAAATATGATACATTAAAATAAAAAACAAACATAAAATTTAGATTTGGATTATATTATATACCAATATTATCAAAGACACGTCACAAACTATACCTATCAAAAATATTTAAATAATAATCTACCCTTATTACGCACCTGATATAACCAAAACCAACAGATAAAGAACACTGCATATTAATACAATTGTTTTATCTTTTACATAGACTTAACTTTTAATTGTTTCATTCGTGGAGCCTTTTTCCTCTGTTGGCGTTTCATCTCTTTCTCCTCCCACTTTCGTTGTTTTTCTGGATCCTCCTAGAAAAATTATTTTAAAAATTTTAATTTTTCAAAAAACAATGCAAATAACTTAATTTGTACTTTTAAAATTCTTTCTTTTTCCAATCTTTTTTTCTCTTCCTTCCTTGCAGCAGCTGCTTCAGCTCGAGCTGCATGAGTTGTTTTTAAAAATGCTTCTTCAACACGTAATCTATTCTTTTCAGCTTTACTTTTGGCCTCTTTACTGATTCTTAATCGTTTAATACGTTCCATACATTGGAATACAAATGACATAAGTGGATAGATAGCACTAATAGCTTCTTGAGGATTAGAATATTTATCTGTAGGAATGGTAAACGTAAATATCAATACTTTTTTCACGGTTGGTAACTTTGTGGCAACTGTAGTGTCGCTGTAAAAAGAAAAAAATTAATTTAATATAGGTGAATTAAACTATTAGTATAATTATAATTTTGAGCTTCTTATTAATTATTGTTATAAAATGATCTGTTTTGTTTGTGTCAATAAATGTTCAAAAAAAAAATGTCATATCTTCCGTAGTATACAATTTGAATGTGTATTTAGCAATAGAATACTATTTAATTCATAAAAAGTGAAATATTTGGAAAAATGTTATTAAGTTTATTTTAACAAATCAATTACATATTTTTTTTTGTAACTTTAAATTATATATTAAGGACATACATTTTTAATAAATAGTTAACCTTAAGGTATTTTCATATACTTAAATAATATTTGGAAATTTCAAAATTTCTTTGTCAATATAAAAATATAATTGTGGAGTCATAGCCGATTGCCTTAAAAATATATGTGAAAAAATAGTTATTTTTATATTATAAACATTATATACATATATTAATTTCATTTTTAAGTAACATCTGTTTGCATTTTAAATAGTTTACACATGTTTCTTCTTTATAAAATATGACTCCAATAAAAATAGCCAATTTCTGAGATCTTTTTGAAATATTAAAAATATAAACATGCAATTGTATTGAATAAGTAACATATAAAGCATTAAAAATATAGAGATGGTTAACTGATAAAATTTACCATATAATACTCTCAGTTCTCTATACAATTAATTTTATATATAAGTATAAAGATTTAATAGGTATAATTAAATTTATTTTAGGTAAAAATGTATTTGCCTCAACAATATTATTACTCAATAAATAATACAATGATAATCTGTTTTTTTTAAAACAAAATTTGTAAAAGAAAAATTTAATATAATACAAGGATGTGTTTTTATGTCAGCAATTTAGTCAAATCTATGTTAAAAAGAGATTTAAAATATAGGTGGACAGACATTACAGAGTAGATACAAACACAGTTTGAAAAAAAAAACCATTGAATAATTATTTTACCTTTCAAACTGTTAAAAACTACTATAATCCCTTATCATTAAGTTATAATATTTATATTTATTACATAAGAAAGAGAAAAAGAGAAAATATTTACTATTTTAATAAATATCACAATATTTCAAGAACAAATAAATGCTCCGATTTGCTTAAATTTAACTAATTTTTAATTTTAATTATAAAATTATTTTAAAAACATTATGATATAAAATGATTTTAATTTCCATGTTTAATTGTTTTTTTTTTATTATTAATGTTTGATTTCCCTTGGTATCCCTCATTAAAACAAAAAAGTTATTGTTACTAATAATTTAGTTTCTGATACTATGACAGACTTCACTAGTTATTTATACATTTGGTATGCTGTCTATTTCACTGGCATGGGCTACATAAAAACATTTTTGTATTCATAAAAAATATACTTACTCGTTTGATTTAAATCCTGAATATCTATCAGAAAAATGTAAACAATCTAAAACATCTGAGTATTTGTTAATATAGTTAACAGTCTTTGCATCTAAAATAGATGAAGATACCTCTCCTAATTCGCTGAGTACACTAAAACTATCAGTCAAACCATAATTGGCTCCAGGCTTACGTTCTGGACAGAATACACTCTGAAAAACAAGATAATTTGAATTAAAAATTATCAATTCAAACATTTAATACGAGTTCCTTACAAGGTCAGCCATTTCTTTTGAATATCTAGTGGCTGTCTTTTTAGACGCTACACAGAACACAAACGTATCCATATCTTCTTTGTTCATATCAACTTTAATATGCACTTCATCTTTTATAGGCCGCAAAAATTGATTAAATACAGTTGCTAAATCTTGCCTCTGAAATAATTTTAAATAGCAATTTATACATGGAAACATTATTATTTTATTGTATATTATATAGATGGAACTCAATTACAAGTATGGAAATGGTTATAATTTAACAGTAAACTAGAATATAACATAAAAATAATATACATACTGCTGAATAGATTAATTGAAAATAATAAAGAAAAGATAATGTTAATTAATTATATTATTTAGATATATAACAAAAAGTTTGACTGAGGAATTTAGACCATAGTATTATAAAATAAATATGTTATTACCTTAATAAACTTTAATTCCACCAACATTCCTTCACAGCACGTTCGACCACTACACCACAAAGTATATGAACTTTCAGTTTCTTTTATTATGCCACTACTCTCTACTTCTATTTTACCATCATCTCCTGTATTTAGAAAAAAATGTTTAATTTCTTCAAGAAATAATTTGTACTTTAGTATACAAACCAACTAGAGAAAAATTATCTTCCAATAACGATTTATGTGTTTTAAACCATATATCTGCTAGTCGAGCATTCTTGGACCGACCATAAAAGAAATTTGCAAAATATGCAACTATACCCATCACCAAAAATATTTCCATTATGTAACTAGACCATTTTGTATGAAAGGGTACTGGTACAGATGCAATAGTAATTTTAGGATCCTTGTCATCAACATGTAATCTTTCGGTATCAAAACCTTCAAATTCCTCTTCATCATTAAAATGTTCAAATTCATCATCATCCTAAAAAAAAATTTAAAAATTAAATATGTTGGTTTCAAACAATTTTTAATTTAGTAAACATAATACTTCAACAGTGACTTCAGGCTCAATCTTGTCCATGACAGGAGGTAATTTTTCATTGAATATTAGGTCACTGTCAGTTCTAACTGTTATAGGTGACTCCTCAAATTCATCAAACTCGTCAACTTCTTCAATATCAATTTTACAATGAGATAAACATGTTAAAAAAAATAACAATATGACTAGAACACACTTCATTTTGACTAATAAACAACGAGAACAAAATTTTGATCTTGGTGAAAACACTAGAAACTGGAAAAAAATGAAAAATAATTGAAAAAAACGATTTGATTAATTTTTGTCCTTATCAATATCTTGTTTTCATGGAGGAACACGGTTTTAATAAAAATATGATTCCATGATGTAGTACACGCCCTAAATAAAGTTAAGTTAAGAAATTCGTTTGATTATACTGATATATTCCAATAAGGTTGATCTCTACCTTTTAGATAATTTTTCGTTTTTTTTTTCCAGACATAAAAGCCAGAGATCAACCTTCCTATAATTATATCGATATTTTTTATTGTAAAGCGGTATGCCAAGAAATTTGTTGACTTGTAGTTGATACAAAATATTATTATCATTTCTATGGTCCATACTTATTTGTTATCACACCGTACACATTCCTTATTTTTCTTAGTTACTTGAATCTTCCATCTTTACTCTTCACAATTCAAAAATTTCAATAATATGAAAAAATAATGTAAAAAATAATTCAATCATAAATGTTATTATAGGTTATGCTCTGATAATTTGATAAGAATATGAAACAGAGGAATGATTGCGTTGGGAACATTAAGAAAAGAAAGGATTATACCGGTATAAAATAATTAACCCATATTGCGAGGCGGGTCAGAAATATTATACCCGTGCAACAAAAATCTTGAACCGGTATCACCTACGAATTTCTAGAGTATTGTTTCAAATAATAAATCCACTTCGGTTTTAAAATATTATTAAAAATCGCACTTGTCATTTAAAAAGCAAAAAATCAATTGTTTTGAAGTTGAGGTTTATCGGCAACACGACAGTAACACCTAGAGGCGGACTTGTTATTTTGTCATAAGGGGGGGGGGTAAGTATTATTTGTTAACATCTAGTATAATTACAATTTTGTTTTATATTTATACATAAATATACATACATTATTGGTTTTTGTTTCTAATTTCTGTGTGACAACGAAAAATAAAAGCATATTAGGTAACTTATTATCTAATATCAGCTATTCAATAATAGGTTGGTAGTTGTTTAATAAAATGTGTTTTAAAATAGTACAAATTGCGATAATTATTTGTTACTATAAATAATTTAATAATAATAATAATTTAACTACGTTAATTGTTAATACTTGTGATAATTATGTTAATCGTTAGAAGTTAATTGGTTTAAATATAATATACTATGTATTGGTTTTTTTTAATACTAGGCGTGTTTTGACGTAACCGTGACTGAACTGAGTTATGTTTTATTACGTTTTTGCGAGTTAGTTACTGTAACTTGGTTACTCTTAACAGTTTAGTGAGTTTTATAACTGTCCATGTCGAATTGGAAAGAGTTTATTGATGTTCTATTACCTGCTAGTTGGACTAAGTTGAACACGTGTGAATTCTGAATCGTGTAATAAAAAGATGAAAAATAATAATTTTTAATTTAATCAAACATCTACGTGACACGTGCTTATACTAATTGATAGTAAGTTGAAGTTATAATGATTGTATTGACTAGGTACCTATATCTTGTTGTAAAAACTTCTAAAAACTAGATAGCTTGAAAAATGGTACCATTAAGCTGAATTTTAGTATACACCTAAATAACACATGTGTGAAATCGACAAAGGGCATTTTTAGACCTTGACTATGGGGGGAGGATGAGTAATAATTAAATTTAATATTAATGATTGATAAGAAAAATATATGTCAAATTATATTAATTAAATCTACCTACTTCTGGACCAATGACTATGCCAAATGCCAATGAAAGTTCACTTCTCTCAGGAAGGGGGGGAGCGACCGCTCCCTTAATAAAGGCGCTCCTGAATCGAAATGATATTCGATTACACTTCAAAAGGTCACGAAAACTTTTTTTTTAGAAATATTTTGATTTTAGTTTGTTGTAAGATAAAAAGTTTTACAAAAGTTATAGTAGAGAAAATAATCTTAATTTTATTTTTTATTGTTTACAAATAATCGTTTTTGCGGTTTACGAATTTTAATGTTCATCTTACAAATATGTGAAGGTATTTATATAACAATAATACAAATGCAAATTTTAAATGTTTCCATATTATCATTTAGGTAGAAACGAGGCACGTTTTTTTCATGGTTTCTCCGTGACTTGATTTATGTATAGTTGATAATATTCATATCATAATATTGTCTGTAAAAAAAAAAAATAATCAAAAATTAAATATCATATTTTATTTATTAATTTATGACTTCGCCCTCGTCTCCTATATCGTAATCGTATACCTCTTCTTTATCATCTTGGATTTTAAATTCTGAGAGCAGCGAAGAATGTATTAGTTTTATTAAGATGTTTATTTTTTTTTTTTTTGTTTATGTGAACACTTTTTCTACCAGAAAGCTTACTCTGATGTATACGACGTAGACCCTTTCCTGAAAGGAAATTTTCTTGGGCTGGTACTTTAAAACGGTGATTTTTTGATTTTCCCGAGAGTTTTCCCAGCAAATATGAAAAACCGAGAAAAAACATGGACAACTGGGAGAACGGAAAAATAAGTATAATATTAAAAAAATTATATTAAAGAAAAGGTTTAATGTAGCGTTAATCAAACTTTGGGTCGCGACCCACTTGTGAGTCTCGAGTAAATTTTTGGTAGGTCGTGAAAATTGTTTTGAATTATACATATTCCAAGAAATTTATGTTTTTAGATTCTGAGCGGAGCAAGGAATGTATTGATTTTACAATGGTGTTTATTTATTTATTTTTATCTGTGAACAACTTTTCTACCAAGAATTTTGCTCCGATTTTTAAGTTTCTAAAAGAAAATCTGACTGGGGTGGTACTTAGAGGGAGGTAATTTTTTGATTTTTCCAGCTGTTTTGATAAACTACTTTTTGAAAAGTAAAACCATGTGGGTCACCTTCCTAAGAAGATTGAGAACCACTGGTTTAATGCATAATATCTAATTAATTTACTATAATATAACCTATGTATTGTTGAAAAAGCAACATTATCAACCGAACTCTACTCAGAATCGTTTTTTTGTTAGCAAAGGTTTACCATTGCTTACAGATATCCATTAAATTACCTTTTGTATCTTATCTTTCCACTTACAACAGTGGCTGCACCCATCATGTGCGAATTATGTCCGTGTGACGACGGTGGTGTGATTTTACAGGCGTATTGTACTGTTATATTTTATTTGATACGTATTGAAACATATCTAACGAAAGAAATAAATCAAAAAAAAAAGATTTGATCACCTGAAGAAATAGGGACGGCTGTGCCACTGTTGTAGATGGGAAGTTGAGAAGGTAGGATACATAAAGTAATTTAATTTATATCTGTAAGCAACGCAACAATAAACCATTGAGGGTCCACATAAAAACTTGGACGGTACAAATCTGGACGGTTTATAAATTTGAAATATAATATTTTAAAAAAAAGAGCTGATACTGGGAACTGTGCAGCCACTATTGTAGTTGGGAAGTTGAAAAGGTAGGATACATAAATTTATTTAACTTAAATTGTTTGCAACGATATACCGTTGCTAACGAAAAAACGATTAAAGTTAATCATAAAAATTACGGCATTTCAAAATGTCTTACCGAACTTCGCTCTGAATCTTTTTTTAAATATTAAATTCCAAAATTGTACCGTCCAGAATTTTTACGGATTTCAAAATTGTATATTCCAGATTTGTACCGTCCAAGTTTTTACATTCCAGGTTTTTACGTGTTCCCACCATTGCTAACGAAAAACGATTCAGAGCAAGATTCGGTTACAAATGTTTAATAGGCCGTAATATTTTCGGATTATCGTCATAATTTGAAATTAAAACTTTAAAAACAAATACTTTATTATACTTACTTAATTATTTTTTTGAAAACTAACGACTTATAATGAACTTCTTGTTTAATTTTCAAGCATGACTAACAATTTTATCTACAGAGTACCTACCAAATAAAAATTGTGTAAAAACTCGCAAATTTAAATGTCTATAAATAGCTCAAAAATGGCTTAAATATTACCACGTTTAGAAAAAGCAAATATGTCATCCGTCAAAATTTAAATCTTTACGAATATTTTTAAGAGAATTAAAACAAAAAAAGACGGACATAATTCGCACGTGGCTGCAGCTACTGTAATTGTTGTAGTTGGGAAGTTAGAACGGTAGGATACAGAATGGAATTTAATGTATATATGTGATCAACGATAAACCATTGCTAATGAAAAAACGATTCTGAGAGGAGTTCAATTGAGAGTGATGCTTTGACAACAATATATAATATGTCATGTTATGGTAAGATAATTAAATATTCATTATATATTTTCTTTATAATATTTGTTTAATATTGTACCGATTTTCCCGTTTCTCCATGTTTTTCCTGATTTTCACATTAGCTGGGAAAACTTAGGAAAATCAAAAAATCACCTTTCTAAGTATCACCCTAAGAAAATTTCCTTTAAGAAAAAGGTATGCATCACATACATCGGAGTAACCTTTCTGATAGAAAAAGTTCATATAAAAGAAAAAAAAAACATCTTTGTAAAACCAATGCATTTTTCACAACACTCAGAATCTAAAACAAAATTAAAAATAATAATTATAAAAAAAAAAACATTGTTTTCGTTAATTTCCCCATTCTTTCTGCGTTTTTTTTTTCAGTTTTGCTCAATTTTTTAAAAAAATCTACTGGGAAATTCAAAAAATTACTTTCTTACCCAATATTCAAAATGTAACAAAAATGGTCGCTTGGTATTTTTTAATTAAAACAATATTTTCTATAGAAAATATAGTTCATAAAAATTAAAAACAATGAAATCATAACGCCGTGGTATGCCGTAAATACTTGCCGTTTGTCCGATAATTTTTTTTCCCGATTTTTACCAATTATTATGAAAATCGAAAAAAATTACCTCCTCAACCACAATGCACCAACTAGATTACATTTACTTTCCAAAAAGGTGCCACACTTAATACATCGGATCAAGATTTCTGGTTGAAAAGTTGCTCTTAGATACAAAAACAAAATACTATCATCATAGTAAAAACTTATAGATCCCCGCTACGCTCCAAATCTAAAACAACTATATCTATAACGCTTGAAATTGTAATATGGCTAAAAGCCAAACATTTATGCTTTCTCTCTTATATAGTAAACTGCTACTTAGACAACATTTTGGAACGAATACAAAAAAAAAAAAAATGTATAATATACATTATGTATGTGTAAATGCCTACATAATTTTGAATTTAATTAATTAGATTAAATGTTAAACCACTTGAATTTGGAGTTGACAGGCGGACTTTGATAATAATGATATTAAAAGTATTTAAAATAACTGTACAAAACCTTAATTATATTGTAAGTAATTATTTATATTTTAATGGCTTAACCCAAAATCTGGGTTCTGGATATAATACCTACGTATTTCTTTAAATATCTTAAACTTCTTAGAGATAATAACTATACATATTTTATGATTGAATGGTTGTCAACTATTTTAGATTAAAATTTGTTAGCATAGAAAATAAAGAAATTACTTTTCAATAAATAGTCGTGGTCTAGGATATATTATATATGATTAGTGATTATTGATTACTTAAAGTAGAGCCTAGAAGCATCTAGGTTAGGTCTATCTAACTGAGCGCAGTAATAAATGTATTGGTTTTACTAGATGTGTGCTTTTTTCTATGTCTGTAAACAACATTTTTGCAAGAACCCTTGTTCCAACCAAAAACTATATAGACATTTTCTTATACAATTTTTTATTTTGTTGATGCATTGAGCAAGTTTCTTATGATTTTTTTTGAAGTTTTCTTAATAAATGGAAAAAAACTGGCAATATTTTTTGTACAATTTTGTTGATTTCTAACGTAGGTATCAAGAGAAAAATATAATTTATAACAATATTGAAATAATACTCTTCTCGGAATCGCTTTTTGTTAATAAAGGTTTATCTTTACATATGCCACAAATTCAATTACTCTATATATCCTCGTTTTCAAAGTTCCAACTGCCTTTTCCTAATACACACATCAGCAAACTCAGCACACTCATTAGCAGTATTAGACTTTTTTTGTTGTGTATTTATATTTAATGAATATTATTCTTATATTAAAATTACTTCTATCGGTACAATAATAATGCACCATGTATCATGTACGTACTCGCTACGCATAATACAGTAGAGTGCAAACTATAAAATTATCGAACGGACTACAGACTTTTTTAAAAGATAAACTCACACAAAACACCGCCACCACTGCCGGTTGTAATTGCTAAATAATATTTTGTCATGCCGGTTACGTAAGATTAATTTTTAAGGCATTAAAAAGAACATTTAAAATTAATCGAATTTTAGACATTTATAAAAAAAATGTATTAGAACTTGTTTAATGTAGCTCTAATCGATCTAAAATGTCAGTCTGATCTACGTGACATTTCAAATAAAATGAGTGCATTTGCAATTTATAATTATTCAGTTGTTCTAGTAGTTTGTCCACGTAAAAAAAAACCACGAACATGCTAATTAATGTTTACGGAAATTATAAAATATAGATATCTTTTTAATTTTTAACTAAACATATTTATACATTTAAATAATTAAATTTCTGTGTAGTTTTTTTAAGTTCAAATCATACGATAAGGTTTAGTAAAAAAAGGATTCGTGGAAATTTTTACCTAGATATAATGCGAATACACATATTGAATAATAAGAAGAATGTATAAATATCGTAACAGAAAAATTAACTAAAAATGCATTATATTTGCTTAAACATTATCTGGGAGAATTATAAATATACCTACTTTTTACGATACGCTCCATTATCTAACTATCTCGTAAAGTATATTTTTGCTAGACAATGTTACATCGATTCAGTGCATTAACTTTTAAAATATTATTGCCAACATTTTAATGACATGTTTAAATTTTTAATGTTTTTAGATAATAATAATTTTTTATTCAAAAAATTATGTAAACAAACATAAAACTGATTTTTAAAATTATAAGTAAGTAATAATTAAAGTTAATTTTTTTTCAATAAATAAACCATTAATAATACAAATAAAATTACGTGATCTGACTTGTCAAAAATAAAAAAAAATATAGACATACTTTGCACTGTAGGTGGGCCACGGTTGTAGATGAAAAATTGGGATGTCGAGAGAATTTAATGTTTATCTGTACGTGACAATTGATCGTCACTAACGAAAATCGATTCTGATTGGAGTTCGGTTGTACATGTTTTGAAAAGCCGTAATATTTACGATTTGAAAATAATGAATTCTCTCATTTTTCCTGTGTTTTTTCCCGATTTTCCCATTTATTAAGAAAACTCCTGGAAAAATAACCTCGTTAAAGTCTTATCCTAGTAAAATTTCTTTTCAGAAACAGTGCTACACATGAAAATCGGAGAATAATTTTTAGTAGAAAAGTTATTCACAGAAAAAAAATCATCATTGTAAAACAAATACATTCCTCGCTCCGCTTAGAATCTAAAATTACACTTGCAAAAACTTAGTTTAGGCTTGCATAATTAGAGATCATCCGTGTTTTCGAAAATATTGATGAATTACTAACCGCACTTAAATTTATTTTTATTTGTTTAATCCCTTTTAATTGTGACTTAAGTCAAGAATTCCATGCCCTTGACAATTAAATGCCTACGAAAAATGTTTTTTGACGCAGAGTTAAATATAAAATGTATAATCATAGCTACCGGTTTATGGCTTATTGTTTATTTAAAAAATATGTATATATATATATATATATATACAAATGCCTTTTTTAGATGTGCAATTAGGTATTATAATAAGTTATTTATATAGCGTTAATATAATATTATTTATTATTTTGATCAAACTAACCGTTTAAAGAATACTTATTGAAAGTATATATTTCCAGAATTGAACACGATTGTTATTTTTTTTATTAAATTTAAAATTCCACTTAATATTAAATTCTAACCATCAAGAATAACTAGCATATATTATAAATCTCATATTTATATATATATATATATATATATATTTATTTGATCAAATATAAATTTAAAAACGTATAGATATTATGTAACAACATCTAAAACATATGCTATTATATTTTAGTGTGTACGGTTGGTAGGTAATATATAATTTATAATGTATTATAGGTGCCTACATGATTTAATATAATGTTCATAAAACTACTGACCACGTGACTTTGAAGTATCAATTATGGTGTTTTTAATGATATTGGATAAAGAACAAATTACAAAGAACATCTGGAAAAAATCCAAAAATGTTTATATTACACACGTGTTGTCTCGAGAAGTTTAAATTATGAGTGTATTCATCGTTTAACAGGAGGAAAAATGTGAATCTTAAAGAAAATTAAAATTGTTCGACCTTTGACATTTATTATAATTATAATGTTCTAGTTATTAAATTATAACATGGTGTGTAATGTGTAATAGTGTGTAAAGGTAATGAAATATCTTAATATTATAATAATTATAATATAACATTTAGTTTTTAGTAATTATTATGATGCCGAAATAGAAAAGATAATATCATATTGTATTTTTTTTTCTTAGAAATTAATTATATTAGACCAACATTTTTCAATGACTATTAACATTTATGCACTATTATATTTTATGTTTTTATTTATTATGATTATTTAACTGATTTCAATTTAGAATTATGTGTAACTATCGTTAATGAATTCAATTATTTTTATGTATTAGTATTATGTGTCACTTTTATTACTTATCCATAACTCGTCTAAGAAGGATATCTGAATGCAATTGTATTAAAATATTATTAAAGCATCATAAGCGAGTATTAAAGTATTCAAAACTAAATGACTAAATAACGATTTATTATACAGATGTATATTATTCAAAAAAACGTTAGTTTTTTATATTTTCGAATGATAACTATCTATAACATGACAGCGGCAGCTGCAGCTCAATTAATCAAGACCAGCTTAAATCTGTTTAATCGATTCAATAGATTTACTTCTGGATTTTAAAAAAATGCAGTTTATTATAAAATAACAGAACTATTTAATAGTTATACCTATGACGTTTAGCCTTTAATTACTCGATAGTCAGGATTAAAATATTTAAACGATTCTGTGCCAGACGATTAGAAAGTAACAATGTACACATATTGATAATGTATCATTCACGGGCAAGTATCTACAGAAACAAATTTCGAGGGAGGCTTATGAGGAAAAAAATTAAATATTTAAAATATTTTAACTACCTAGTATATAGTGCGTTTAATTAATTTCAGGGGGTCTTACCTCTATCCCCCCCCTGTATACGTGCCTAGTTATTTATAAGTTAAATGAATTTTATTCTACGTGACACAGTTAATCTTTATTGTTGGGCAAACATTTATTTCGGAAAGGTATAGTTGCACGTATCTATTATATTTTATACTCATACTTGTTATGTTTGTTACCCATTAAAAATTATTACAGCAACAGTTTTAAATTTGAATATTACGCATTGGAAATATTTGATATTGTCGATTTAAATAATAGTTTTACTTATTTAAATAATAATTAAACAATATTTTAGATTAAATTTAAATAGAAAAAAACCTATGTAGTATAACATGTAAACCATATAGTAAGTTAGTAAGTAACGAGTAAACAAACAAACACGTATCGTTTTTATAATATTACGCAGATGTGCAAAATAGTGACTGTTGTGTAATTATACAATAGGTATGCACGTTAGTGTAATAATAATAATGAATAACGGTTAAACGTATATATTATTTTTGTTTATCTTATAGGTATTATGCGTAAATAACAAAGTGGTTGGAAGCGTGCAGCCAGATGGCTACGCCTGCAGCGATGTATGGAAGTGTGTTCGGGAATGAAGAAAATAATATTTGGTCGTGGTGGTTGATAGACATCTTTAATAGAATACCCATTATAGCTATAATCAACAATCTCTATTCCTCCCTGTTACCCTATTGTTTACAGTACATAGTCGTGTAAAAGAAAAATACCGTCTATTGATATACTAAAGCAAAACTATAAATTTCCGACTTTTAAGACTATACAGGAGACCCTGCACAGCCCGCACTACAAATGTAGAAATTACAAAAGTAGTTAGCTACCAATCGTTACTCGATTAACTACTAGGAAAAAGTGGAAAGTAAAAGATTATGTATACGGTGGTATCGAGAAATCAGTTATTTGGATTTATACCAAGAAACTTGACCGAGGACTATAATAGGTTAGGCTAGATGTCTATTAGTATGTGAACAGTGGCTGAATCTAAATGGCTAAGTATAATATAAACGGTAAAATGTGAAACTTGGCATTGGCTTTTATCAATTAAGAAAAACTATACATAGGTGATATCTGCATATACAAATGAGTTTCAAGAGTGGTATTGTGAACAATTATGAAGAAAAACCGCCAGATTCCAATAATGTTTGTTAAAATAATAAAGCAACTACATATGTATACAAGAAAGTAGCGAACATAATTTTACTAATGAGTATGATGGCTAATAATGGCAAGTCTTGTGTCAATAATATTGTATCTATCACTCGTCATCATCATCAGTTTTCTGACTGAGTGGTAACTTTTTATTATTATATTCGGTGTTTTACTAATGAATCATGATCATATAATATGCTGTCATTTTAAAGTAAATAGATTTAATTTACTGGGCTACTAGTATACGGGCGAACATGATGATCTTGTAATTTTTTAATAATTGCCTAACATAATTTATGAATACCTACTATATTTTATACTGTTTTTGTGGAATGTTACACCATCGTTATTTTCAATTACCTATATTTTTGAGAATGAAATTACTACACACCTTTGATTTTAAAATAGCAACCTATATTAAAAATTCGATGAATATATAAAGTATAAGATAAAACAATTTTTGGTGTTGAGATTTTTAATTTCCGTCAAGCCGTTTCCGAGATATTCCACTTTCAAGTTTGTCGTTTTATGGGTAGGGAAAGATAGTAGAGCATTATAAAAAAATAGGTACTCAAATGGTTATGTTATAGATAGGAGCGCGGTCTGATAAGAAATAAAACCACGAACTATTAAAACGCCGCTCGCCGTGCCACACCAATGATGCTCAATTAAAACTCTCTCACAAATCGTTAACATTTATCTAAATTAAAACTCCGTCTATTTACGGAATTTTTAATATAGGTTGCTATTTTAAAATCAAAAGTGATTTCACTCTTAAAAATAAGGGCAGCAAAACAAAACGGTAATGTAGGAAGATGTAATTTTAGTGTCACTTATTTCATAAACAAAATTCCGAAAAAGTTAATACGTTTTTAGACAATAAGTGTTGTACTCGTATATATTATATAGAAGTATTGATCACTGTATTTATTTATTATTGCCCCCTCCCTTCCCACTATTGAAAATTCTGGATAAGTCATTGTACGAAATTAATTCAAAAGTGTTTATTTTATTAATTGACCCATTTATGTTATACAATAATTATACTACTATATAATAGTATATGTATCATATTTCAATTTCACAGTATAGGTATTATCCTCAAAGACTATTTTATAATATCTTTTAGTAAATTGACACGAAACGACGAAATTTCATAACATAAAATATAGTGTAATAATAATATTCAACGTATATATAGCTATAATAAAGAACATAACAAAAAATATATAAAATAATATTCATTAAATATTTGTTTGAAGATAAGATTAGTCGTCGTCTGTATACGGCGTCGCCGGAAATACGCCCAGAACTTCACCGTAGGTACCGTTCTTATTACTTTTATCGCATAATCCCACTAAATTATATTATAAGGAAAAAATATTATGTGTGCACGGCAGGAAACATAATATTATTATCATGATGACTATACTATAGAGTCTATAGACTACAATGTAACTGTGGCGACGCATAAAAAAATATTAAAAAACACGACGGGATAGATCATGTGCGTCTCCCTGCTCATCATGGAGTTATTATTATTCCGTTATAATACGTTCGTAACAAAATAGATTTAGGTATGATCACTGTGCGTCACGTTTTCGATCAATATGCGCATTTCCTCCATATCCGGCCTACGTGGTATAGTTTTCCAATAAATAATCGGCAATGCTAATGTTAGTCAATAAGAAGTGGATAACTACCTAACGATAATAAGTGATGTGAAAAAATATTTAAGTGAGGCGTAGGTACGTGTCAAAGAACTATGATTCTAAATAGTGATAAATAAATAAATACCTAGACCACGGCTAAATCCTGATTATGACAATGGGACCGCGGGGAAGTGCTCTACCGCCGTACCGTCGGGTGATCCAAATCTCCTTAAATTTCAACGTTTTTTCGTTTCTAATAATCGTATGAATCAAAAGATCTATTATTAAATTGATACGAAACGAAAGGTCCAGCGCTTAAAACATTTTAGAAGAGCGCATAATGTCCCATTGCAATAATAGGTCTCAGCTGGGAAAAAATATCGATCAAAAGATCAAACATATTTTTTTTTTCAAATAGGTAAAAATGAAATATTATTTGTAGTACGATGTCTTCAGGAAAATCGCATCGTTAATAATATATTCAATGGTTTTTAAGCCTGATTGCTTGTAATTAATGTAAATTAATGTAATAAATATTATTAATAATTAAAAAAAAAACACATTTTAATTTTAAAACACTGTCTCTATCTAATAAATATCTTCATAAATGATATCTACCTATCAGAAGCACATATATGATTTGTACGTCCTAAGAAGAATTTGTTTTGCCCCTCCCTATCTAATTAACGTAGAAATGATACAAGAAATGGTATACCCATATTTAACCATTTTTTTTTATTTTCCTCATCTCAACTTTGCTTCACATTTTCTCTAAAAATTGCCACTTAAAATCATTTAAATTTAACCGCCCATGTCATTTTTCCGCTCGGGGCATTGATCAATTTCGTTCCCCCTAAATGCGCCATTGGTATTAATTATTACATACATCATACCTCGATATAAACATAAAACTATAATATTTAAGTAGGTAGCACGCGTATTATTAAAACACGAATATATCATAGTTTATACTTCGTACTACAAAACAATATCTATATATTTTAATGAAGCTACATGTTATTTTTGTCATTGATTATAAATACTAATTATAACCAATTATATGAGCTTTACGAACCAACGAATAAATCCGAATGGGCACTTTGAAAGTTTGAAACTATCAAATCTATAGAGAAAAAAAATAAAAAACGTCATGATTGTCTCGGCACTGCGGGGATATCTTGTGGCCATCAGCAGTGACAGTTAAAGCTATAGATCCCCTCGCCTCCCCTAGAAAGGCCAGAACAATTTTAAAATATAAATAGGGTCTCTGGACTCTGACTATAGTGACGTAACTAGAAACTGAACGCGAGTTTGCACATAATAATTATAGTATTCTATTATAGTCGTATTATACGATCGTCAGGCGAGTATAATACGCATTGGAGACGATCAGCCGGCAGGTGGGCTAAATTAACGTTTTTCAACTTTTGGGTCGCTCTATCCCACCATTATTTTAGATGTTAAAAATATACGTGTTTTAACAATTTAAAACGATAAAAATCTATTAAAGGTATACAAAGAAAATAAAACGTAACTTGCATGGTTTTTATCTGATAATGTGACAATAGGTATATAATGCCATGTATGGAATGTGTGACGCATAATAATATTAAATGAATAGGTACATAACATTATACAATGATACTTTTTATTTCACTTAAAAACATATTAATTTTTATTAGAAAACTAAAGTAAATTTAAAAATCATAATCGGTTATTGTAAGGAGGTTGTAAAGGCCATCGTTCAATGCTAACTTTGTTTAAAAAAAGTCATGTTAAAAGATTGAGTACTGCTGAGCTAGATAATAATAACTGTATATATAGGGTACACAGAGTCGGATTTAAACGTTAGGGTCCAGGGTAAATAATATTTCTAGTTTAAATATATATATAGTTTCAATCTAAAAATTGTACGAGTTTGATTTTTGTCATCATAATATCCCTCCGATGATTCTGATATAATGTTGCTTATTCTGTCATTGAAATTTCATCTCGTTGATAAAACTCTTTATATAATGACTTTATATGTGCAGCCGCATCATTACGATCTAATGTGTAAGCTTGAATGATATTATTACTATCGTTAATCCAGAATTTTATTCTAAAATCTATAATATTGTAAACTGTACTTCATAGCAAGTTGTATAGTAAATAGTTATTTGTTGTATTTTGCTTCTTGGAGTGTTTTTGGTGGGTACAGTCATACACTCGTTCTCTAATATACCTAACTCATTATAAATCTTGGATATTAATCTGTGCAGAATAAATTGTACTCGAGAATATCCTCCAGCTAACGATCAGGTCAATAAGCTAGAGTAAATCAAACATATTTTCAGTAGTTTAATAGTCAATAATTTCAAATACTTCTTTTCTACATTTTATAAGGAAAATATTTTTATATTTTTTTGTCACTTTTTATGTTTTAAGAAAAAGAAAGAAAAAGGTAATCTCATTATTATTTAAATAGTTAGATGCAAAAAAACCAATTTAAATGCTTCCTAAAAAACATAGACAAGAAATCAAATGTTTTCAAAATTAAAATTTGGTAAGCGGTAGTTGGGAAAATTGTACTCCTGCTAGATAGTAGGTCTAAAACGTCATATTCGTCCGTAAAAACGGTCTTACCCCTTCGGCTCTTCCCCTTATCAGACAGTAAATGAGTAGAAGTCATCAGTTATCATTAAGGTGGTCATTGTAATGTAGATAAGGTCATTAACATAACATTATTTTCATTATACGACATACGTATAATTTATACGTATATTGTTATCATAATGCGTATTTTAGTTAAAACAAATAGTAGAGGTTCGGCTAAAATTTCTGAAATATAAGTTGCGGTACTCCACCCCCCCTTCCCTACTCACCCAAGTCGAGCACCGGATAGCAGTGATATTATCACGACCTAAAGCTAGGACGTCATTTTTGGTCGCGAACGGGCGTACGATGATTTTTGCATTAGGAAACTAACTTTCATGTCGTCGTCGAATTTTGACAGACGTTTCGGAACGTAAGGTACATAACGCGATATTATAATAAGCATTAAGCACGTGTGATAGTAGATCTAAAAACAGTGGCGCGCACACACCGCATTGTAAAAGTCCTATAAATAAACGCCGTGCCGTCCCTTCTTTCTCGCACGCGTACGCCAGCACGCTAACAACCGTTTCGAGACCAAAAAGCCACCTATATTATACTTTATGTATGTGTATATATATATATACATATACATCTTATATTAAAAAACATTATTATGCCCGCCACGGGCTCGATTGTGCTGCAATGCGCACTGCCGGCCCGGCGTTCGGACGCGTATTTAAATGGCTCTCGTCCAAAGAATGCCTTGTGGCCGCCACCATCACCACCTCCTCGAACCACCGAACCACGATAATAATAATATTATAATAATTATTAAAGTCCTTTGTTCCAAACGGGCGCTGCTGTTCGCCGGAGAACGGACGGGACGGTAACGCGGCGGCGAACCAATACAAAAAGTGTCGGCACGCATCGCGTCTCTAATAAATTACGAGCCGTTGTTTATCAGTCGGCCGTCCGGTTTGTGGGTATTACGACGTGTGCTACCGTGTGTTACCAGTTACCGTCCAGGGGTTCACAAAACCCATGAAAAAACGCCTAGACGCCGATACCTGCCCGACAACATTTGTCTGTCCACTGATTGCACGACGTGTATAGTTTACCGGACGGCACAATATAGTAATAATAACAATAATGTACACACACCGTAAAAACGTTACTAAATAACACGGTGTAGTCGTACGCGTTATCGCCGCCACCGCGCCGCTGTCATTATTTACCACATCGTCCACATGATCAGTGCGCGTTTGAACGTTACGCCGCTGTGTAGTGGGCCGGGTTGTTCTAGTTACTACGTTCCAACCCGTCGGATTCGATTCAATAATATTGTATTGTATTGGTGCGCGTGTGTACAGGCGCGATTGTGTATGTGTGCGTACCGAGAGATATCGAGACAAAATGGCGTCAGTTTCATGATAGCGCGAGTCGTCGACCGTCGTATTACATCTATGCTAGTAACAGTTCGTTTGTTTTTCGCGTCCGTTGCCAACGACAAAATGGATTCGATTAGTTTCCATACCGTTTGCGTTATAGCGTAATTAATTTTTCTCGGCTCCTCGGCATGGTTTTCGACCCGTTTACCGAAAGTGCCATGTAGTCCTTTAAACCGATTAAAATCGTCTCTTTTTTTTCCGCCTTTTTTTCTTTCCTGCTTTTTCTTTCTTCTCTGGCTGTTCAAATTATTTTCTTCTGACCGGGACGATGTCAATTATTATTATTATTTTGTCACCGATGATTATTTTCTGAAATTCAAATATTATTCTCAAAGGCAACCTAAAAATAATGATGGCATATAATCATTATGGTTACAACAGTTTGAAAAACGATCAGACCAACAAACGACTGAGGACCGACTACGATCGGGATTCGCGAACCAACAGTTCCTTATCGTCGACGTATGAAGACGGCCGTCGTAAGAACCCTGAAACACAACCCAACCACATATTGCTGTTGACCATAACAAAAGTTACTTACCCGATTAACACCGATGTAATCCATACAATATCCAAAGATCACGGTAACGTTGTGCGGATAGTTATATTTCGAAAACGTGGTGTACAAGCAATGGTGGAATATGAAGAAGTGGACCAGGCCATTCGAGCCAAGCAACTAATGGACGGTGCTGATATATACCAAGGATGTTGTACGTTAAGAGTAGAGTATGCCAAACCATCTAAGTTAAATGTCTATAAAAATGACTCTGAAACATGGGATTATACTACGCCTAACCCTGGTGAAAAGAAAACTACACCCCTGTTACCAGATCCTCCAAGAGCTCCACTTATATCTACTCGGCCTACATTCCCTCGATTTGATTTTGAATGTCGAGGTGGACTGTTATCTACACCCCATGATTTACCTAATAACAATTATGGTGAAAGCTATCCAGCAACTCCTGGGCGTTGTGTATTAATGGTTTACGGTTTAGATCCTGACAAAGCCAACTGTAATCGACTATTTAATTTGTTTTGTTTGTATGGGAATGTTGTCAAAATAAAATTTTTAAAAAGTAAAGAAGGTTGTGCAATGGTACAGATGGATAATGAAATGTCAGTAGATCGATGTATGGACAATTTGAATAAGCTAACACTCATCAGTGGTAACGTGTTGCAGCTGCAAGTATCAAAACAAATGTATTTATCTGACATCATGGTACCATATGATCTACCTGATGGTACACCATCATTCAAAGATTATTCTAATTCAAAAAATAACAGGTAAATAATATTAGTTTAGCAAATCAACACACTATTAATTAAGTTTAAATACTTAAGTGTTTACTTATTTTCCATATGTAAATACTTTCAAATTTTAATAAATTATATTTCAATTTTCTTATGTTTAATATAAATTTTAAATTATAAAGGTATTAGTGTTTGTTTTATTATTAATATTAAGTATTATTATTTTAAGTTTTAAAACTTTTGGTAAATTTTGTCATCAGGTACTATGGTCTTAGTTGTTAATATTTATTATTTTAAATAAATATTGAATATGTTTTAAGTATTAATGTATTTTAATTGCAGATATCATTCAAATTCAAATGGAAAAAACCGGCGTCAGAATCCATCCAGCGTGTTGCATTTTTTTAATGCTCCACCAAACATATCAGAAGATGATTTATCCCAGACAATAAGCAAAGCTCTAAAAGATGTTGATCCAAAAATAACTATTAAAATGTTTCCTCCTAAAGGTACAGAAGCACGTAGTTCATCTGGACTTGTTGAGTTTACAGATATGGCTACTGCCGTGGAAGTTATTATGGCTGTCAATCATTGGCCAATAAAATGTGAATCATCCAAGTTTCCGTACTTACTCAGACTATGCTTTTCATCGCTGCCCAAAGGAATAGCGAATGCAGAGTCAGCATAGTAACATATTGTGGCTTAATGAACTACTGTATCTCATGTTTGTCAATTATTACTATTTAGTGCATATTATTGGGTTATTTTTATTTTTTAAAGAGAAATCGACTATGTTTCACATTTCCTATTAATAAGTTGACTATGGTTAATGCTTACCACCCCCTTAAATGTCTGTCGTATATTTATAAAGAAATATATTTGTTGGGTTTTTTTTTTCTTTATAATATGTCATATTATATAATGTAGACTTGTCAATTATGAAAATCAAACCATATCTTCACTATTATTATTTCTATTTATAATTTATACTACTTATTTCTTATTAAGTTTATTTCAGAATAAACTGTAATTAGGGATAAGGGGTGGGACCAAAACCATAATCTTGTCAATAAACTGTCCTAATAAAGAGTTTGAAACATATTTTTTTGACACAAAATGCTAATGATGCGTGCACACCTAATATGATACTGAAATATATGATTCCTATATTATTAATATTATTATTGATTATGGTACTGGTACTATTTTTTTAGGAGGAACATTTTTCCCAGAGATATTATATTAGCTTGAAATAGTAGATTGTTTTTAAATTTGTTAATATTTATAAGTAAAGTAAATACAGTTCATTTTAGTTAATTTGTTTTTATAGTAATAGAACTATAGTTGTTTTTATGTTTTCTTTATTTTGCAACAATTATAAAGATTTAGTTGAATGTTTAAAATGTATATTAGACTAGTTATAATAAATTATTAGGTTGTATTTATTTAATTTTTAATTTTAGAATAAAATTGATGTCTGATTCAAACAAATATAAGTTACCTACTGCTGTTTTTAGTATCCTAGCAACTTAGGTCATTGAATGTAGTAACTAGTTGTACTATTCCATATTTTTAACAAATAACCATATATAATGACTAATGTATTTGAAGTAAGTTGTTATAGCATTCCTTTCACTATTCTTACATTTAATTTTCATAAAAATACTTTTGAAATAAATATATTTTATTTTAATATTTTAATTTATTATCTGTTTCTAAGTTTTCAATTTGTATTTATGTGTTTTCCAAATCTAAATTATAATTCCTTTCATTCTTTTTTCAATTGCAATTATTTTTTATAGACCTAAAATAATAACATGAATTTCATTTTTAACCCCACCTAGAAAATGTGAATTTCTGTTGAATTCAATACTTCGACTGGTTATATAGATTCAATGACCTTTTGTTAATTCTATCTACATTTATAATAAATAATCTATTTAAAGGTAAGTTAAGATTGAGAAATCGGTCATACAAAAATATTTGTCATTTGTGTTAATAATAATTATTGTTTTAGTGTTTTATAATTACAATTTTTAGACTGGTTTATTGGTTACCTACTTAATTGTTTTTATATCTGATTTTTCATTTCAACAACCAAATTTTTCCTGTTTAATACGTTTTTATTATTTTATTTGGGTACACTGTAGGACAAAATTACATAATAGGGACTTCTATATAGGAGTTAGCATCTTTAAAGGAGAAAGTTATACAATTTAAACAAATGTATTTTTTTAAACAGTGAGATAAAAAATACCTATTTAATATTTTATTTATCATATATAACAGACATTTTTAAATTCATAAGCAGTTATTTAACTTTTTTTAAAATTGGTCTTGAAAATATGTTAGATAAATTAATATAGACTCAATCCAACCAGCTGGTAGGTACTAAATTGTCTTACCAACCATGTTTTTCCCGTTCGTTCACACAACTATTGAATATGTGCATATCTTTTATACCTGCAATATAAATTTGTATGGTATTGTGTTACAATCATTGATAGGGGATTTACTTTTATATGCATTTTCAATTATCAAATACCTAGTTTGCATTTAGGTTTCAAAAACAAATCAATATAAGTTGTGTATAATATTGTTGGTCTTAGGAAAAAGAACTCCTGGCCAAAAAAGATTAGGAAAAGACCCCCTTGATAAGTTAATAGCTGTTTAAAAAATAAGTATGTGAATTTTCTAAAAAATTAAAAATATTGTACCTAACATAGTAACATCCAATGATTATAAATTCAAAAAACAACCTTATTCAAAGATACCTATATATTTTACCAATATCATATTTTTAATGTGTCTACCTGTGTATTAATTTACAATGGTTTTTTATCAATTTAATATTAATATTATAAAGTAAAGAAAAATAAACAGAAGTGTACTGGTAGTATATTCTATTGCTGAATTTTAAATTTATTTTAATTAATAAATCATAAGTCAGTAGATAGGTATACATTCTAGCCACAAACTTTTTTAAATTCATTTATTTTAGGTGAGTGATATGATACAACAGCTTTCTACAATTTGTTTTACCCAAATTCGACTAAAAATCAATGGGGGAACCTTGTTTATAATCAAACAAATAGTTTAGTGAATACACCATTCCAAGTTGGAGAAATAACTGCATACGGACAGACAATATATAATGTAGCTTATGGGCATTGGGTTAGACTATAAATTAAATTAAATTTAAAAAAAATGATTTTGTTTGAAATTTAAGTACAATGGCGGATTTAAGAGAGAGAGATTAGTTGTATTACTTTTTTTACCATTGCTCATCGCCTATATAATAAAAAATAAAGATATTTCATTATTTTAATTCAGTTCTAAAATGAATGGATTCATTTCCTTCACAAATCTGTCTACATTTATTATTATTTATTATGTCTGGAGTTAATAAAAATGTAGTTGCATCCGTTCAATTAACTATTGACATCCACAGTTTCCAAACTCTGAATCCGTCACTGTCAGTACTGTATTTAGAAATTACGAGTCTCGGAACAAAAATTATTCGTCGCCCCCCACTATTCAATACAGATATTCGTATGCACGTGTTCCAAACGTATATTTATATTAAAAAAGAGATGGTTATAGCCGTATTAATAGTTACCTACGTGTACAGTGTATACTGTACGCATACTCGATAAAGCCATAAAGGTCAGTGTATTTTTAAATACCTAGGTGTTTTAGTTCTATAAAATGTATTTTTAAACATTTTAGTAAATTTGCAATGGTTACATATTCAATTATAACAGTATATATTATTATAAGTACTTATATATCTACTGTTGCACATACAATTCTTATTTTCTTAAATAAATACTTATACTTGATAGGTACGTTGTACTTAATATTAGATGTATAAAATAATTTTTATATTATACCTGTTTAATATTTTTCAGGAAGCGTAATGAACATCAATAAAATGTATAATAAATCATACCTTTTATTTATATTAATTTGCTTTATGGAGACAAACATTTCTAATATAGATATCTTGTTTTACAATCAAGATATTTATTTGCGTGACGACCAAAATAAAAATTAAAATACTATTCTTATAAGAAACATATATCCCTAATTTTTAGAATAATTAATTTTAGTACCTACACCAAATGAAACAAAGCAAATGTGTAAAATGGTCTATAGGTACCTACAATTAATGTAAAACATGACAATGCTAAAAAAAGGAGAAGCCAACTGTATTAAAAGATAAATAAGAACAAATTTGAAAATATCTATAAATTATTTTTCGAAGTAAATACCTTATTTGTACTTTAATATTTTTAAAAAATATCTTTCATAAGACTATAAAAATCTATTTTTAGTTAGTTTATTATTATTTATTTATTAATTTACGTTCAATATTATATTTCCATATCTCTGTAAAACATATTTAAAGGCATTGCATAAACGTATTACCTATACTTTTTTATTCTTATATTACTTAATAAATTTAAATGCAAAAAAATTAATGTTTATATAATCAATTAACAAAATTAAAATTAAAAAATTGGTATGGTAACTGTACGATATATTTAGAGCATTGGTACGGAACCTGGGATCGCAACCCCTAAATGGGTCCCGAAATTTTAACAGGGGGGTCATCAATATTTTTACACCAGATCATTGATGGAATATATTCTATAATCAATGACTAAATGAAAGTTATATGTACGTATTATTTTATATTACGTAACATTTCTTGTAGTTACTGTCGGTGGCCGTATCAATCGTAATATGTCATATTATTATTTTTATATTGCGATTATAAGTTCTTTTGAATCACGCAGTATATGTTATTATATGTATAGGTTATTTTTAAATCTAAGCAGGAAATATTAGTTCCTTTTGCTTCAACTTATTTATACGAAACAGCATTGTCAACACTAGCAAAAATAAAAAAACAAATATCGCTTCAGATTGAATGTAAAAGTAGATTTAAGAGTAGCAGCAAGTTCGGATTAACATGATTCTGGGACTGGGGCAAAACAATTTTAGGAGTCCATAAACATATTAAAAATATTGATGTTTATACAGCACTACCAGCCAAGGACAAGGGCCTACAATATTATGATATCCAGGGGCCTGGGGCTATGGCCCCCTCTGCCCCCCCTTAATCCGGGACTAAGTGGCAGTCTCAAATATTAAACCCAATTTAAATTCAATCATGTCTACAATTCAAGCACAAGGATCTCATTAAATTATGTAATTTTATAATTTAAAATTATTAAATGTTGATTATAATTATAAAAATGTCGATAATTTTTGTTTTATGTTTTGAAATCAAAAATTTGGATAAATTAAATTAAACAAATGTATAAAATTGCCTAAAATTAATTATTTAATTTATAAGGCTATAACTATTGTAGACATTAAGTAAAAATATAAACTAAACACTTATGTAATGTAAGTAGGAGGAGGGATCGCCTCATAGAAATAAATTAATTTGGGAGCTGTGAATCAAAAAAGGTTGCACACCACTGATATATGTATCTAGTAACCTTAAATTATTTAACCAACATATTATGATAAGATTATCACATGTGAAAGTACATACATTTATTGCACTCAAAGATGATTATAAGAAATACAGTTTTTTTATTTTGGGGGGGAGGTTAAAAGATAAAATGTAAAGACACGAACATTACCAAATTATGCCACTGGTTCGGAGTTAATCCCGTTTTACGGTAATTTAATTTATACCTGTATGTAATGATTAATTATTATCAACGAAAACCGATTCTGAGTAGATTTCGGTTATACATGTTTTAAAAAGCCTTAATTTTTACGATTTTTCGTCAAAATTTGATATAAAAAGAAAATACTACATTAAACTCAATTTTTTTTATTACAAAGTACGGCTTATAATGAACATCCTGTTGAATTTTTAAGCATTTCTGTTTAATCAATAAATTTTATCACCAAAGTACCTACCAAATTAAAATTACGTAAAAAACTCGCAAAATTAAAATGGCTATGTATATTGCTCAACAATTTTGAAAATTTTATTATATTTAAAAATTGTAAATATAATTGTCTGTACAAATTTCAAGTCTCTACGGACATTTTTAAATGAATTACAATAAAAAAACTAAATTGAGAATAATAAAAGCATTATTTTTGTAAATTTTCCTGTTTTTTCTTGATTTTTCACAATTATTATACTGCTTTGAAAAACAAAAAATTACCTCTCTAAAGTACCAACAAGATAAAGTTCTCTTTCAGAAAAGCGCTATACTTGGTACAATAAGGAGCAAGATTTTTGGTAGAAATTGTATACAATATAAAAAAAAAAATAACTAACATCATTGTAAAACTAATACATTTATCACTTTACTCTGTATCTAAAAAAGTTGTCTTAATCATTTATCGACTTTTTCCGAGGTCCAAAAGCCTACAAACAAAATATTAAATACGTTATCGAAATATGAGTGCATTCAAAATGTTCAGTTGATCGAACCATTAGAAGTGGGTTAAAAATCGATTACAAATTATCATGTTTGGAAAAAATGATTCATATTACTTCACGACTTCACGAGTAATTTAATGTATTATGTTTGTTAAATATAATCATCACAATTTATTCTATAATCAATGATGTTACCTATTTTACCATTTAAATAAAGCTTGTGATAATACAATTTAGATATAGATAGCATATTATTAATAATTAATATGACCGGTTTTATGAACACATTTTTGACAATAAAATATTATCTAACTGTTCGTTTAAGTATATTCACTTTACATCATATTAAATGATCATCGTTTGGTTTATCGTATCCAAATTTCAAAGGGATCGCCAGAAAACGGTTCAAATTGAATTTTTTCTCTGTGTTGATCATAAATCATAATATTATCTACATATAGAATCTTATATAAAACAAAACAGCTATATGCGTATAGGAATTAATATTATAACCATTGGTTATCAAACGAAACAAATATTACATTTTAATTATTAATAGGTACCCATATTATTATTTTTACGGACTCCTACGAATTGGTACTATTCAGATGTATATTATTATTATACTCTAGGTAACTACTGCATCATTCAAACTAGTTCCAAAGAGATACCGATTTGTACATTTTTTTAGTGAAGTTAAAACAAAATTATTTTTTACTTTGGGAGGCTTCACTGTAACACTTTAACATCTGTCAAATGCTCAGTCGTATTAACGACGCCCATTTAAAGGTGGTAAGAGACCTAGAGAAAAAACCAAGTGAATGCCAAAAGAGACTAGGTGGTGTTTTAAATACAAATGTGCGTGTCATACGTTCGGAGCTGAGAAAAGCAAAATTCAACCACTGGAAGACACTACCTCAACGGGATATTGGGGTGACATCGTACGAACATTGTATGCTAACTAATGGTTGGGTTTCAAATAAAATAAGTTTAACTTGCAGAAAATGGGCATATTCATTAAAAATATCAATGAATTCAATGGCCAAAAGGACAACAGGTGGACGAAGTTAAGGGAACTACCACTGCAGAAATCCGCTCTGTGGTGAGAATAACATAATGGAGACACTCCCTCACATTTGTGGATCGTGTGCAAGGTCTGAACTGCTACGCAACTCTGCACGCCATAAAATAAGAATCATGTTCGCAGATAAACTTATAAGATGCTATTTAGAAGTCTACAAAATAGTCCACTGTATTTCGGAAATGATATTAGGAAATCAAAATAGGTTGGCAGACATAATAGTGTTAGACTGCCTAAAAGGTAAAGGTCTAATACGCGATCTAACGATCAAATGGGAGACGAATAAGACTAATCAGGCCGAAGAAATAATCGAGGAGAAAAGAAACATATATCTATCCACAATTCCATATCTACAACATCAATATAGCATAGAAAAATAGAATGTAAAAGCGCTGTGATATGGTGTCAGGGGCACAGCTTCCAAACTGATATGGGACTTCTTCAAAACTAAAATGTTTAGTAAAGTAGACTTAAGAAAATTTCTTTAGAAATAATAAAAGACACATTAAATATAATAAACATTTAAACTCTGTGTGATGTAGAATTGTTATTAAATCACTATCATATTATACTCTGTATGTAATTTCAATAAGCTATATTCTATAACTTAATTTAAAGATTTAAATACATAATTTTTTTATACTACTAATCTTAAATAACTTAAATTAGGGATCCCAGGTGTATGTGTTATAAATACGGGACAATTTATATCTCACTTAAAATTAACATATATTGCAACAAACTATTTGGTGGGAGGAGGTGATAGTAAGGACGTAGCCCTCAAAACTAGTTCGTAATTCAAAAATTATCTATTCAAAATCAAAAGTTTAAGAAAAATAATGTTGAAATCAAACTGACATATTAATTGGTCAACACAGTTTAAAAAAAACGTCCTGGTATAACGGGTGCATCCACTGTTATAGGTAATTTAATGCATACCTGTAAGCAACGATAAATCATTGCTTACAAAAAGCGAAGTTCAGTTGATAGTGATGCTTTGATAGCAATATATATGTCATATTGTAAAATAATTATATAGGCTTTATATATTTTCTATAATAATATTGGTTTAATGATGAACCGATTTTCCCAGTTTTCCTACATTTTTCCCGTTTTTCTCTGTTTTTTTCGATTTTTCAAATTTGATGAGAAAACTGGGAAAATCGAAAAATCACCTCTCTAAAGTATCTCCCTAGTGAAATTTCCATTTAGAAACCATGTTACCTATTATTAAAAGTTGGAGAGAAATCGCTGGTAGAAAATTTGTGGAAAAAAGAATCGTAATATTTTAGTATATATTCCGGTTTTTTTTTTTAAGTATTTCGTATTTGATAAGAAAACTGTTGATGAAATCGAATCATTATTCATTAATGACCTTCCTAAAGTATCTCGCCCCACTGATTTGATTTCAAAAAAGGTGCTATACTTAAAAATCTGAGTAAAGTCTTCTGGTATAAAGTTTATCACAGGTAAAAAAAAAAAAAATAAACATCTTTGTAAAACTATAAACTTCTTCACTCCACTCAGAATCTAAATTGTAATTTGTCTACACTTCTACAGTGATATTTACTACCCATTCTCATGATAACACGCTAATTTGAATTATATAATTTAAGAAATAAGGAAAATTAAGGGACACATAGAATGGAAGATTCGAAATTCTGGACAAAAGTTTTGTTTAGAACATTTGGTCGGGACACCGAGACGCTTGTCTCAAATACAGGACGTATGGGATCCCTAACTTAAATATCAATAACAAAATGTTTGATAAGTATACAGTGTCATTTTAGGCAATCTGATTGTCAGGCAGTCCGCTTTGTATTTTTTTTTGTAAAATAAAAGTTGTTCTCTCTCTTGATTAACTTATATACAATTATTCCATCCAGAATTCCAGTGAACTGGGGAGAGCCGGTATGTGTGAAAAAAGCCCTCCGCGATCTCCACTGAAATACCAATATACTGGCGGCGCGCATTTCGTATGTAGTTATATTAGGTATTATTTCCGTGAAATTATGCTACAACATTAAAAATAGGAATAATGATTTGCTACTGCATTTTCAGAATTTGCTACTGGCTGGTTATTTCTACAGACCAAAAACAAACATGCTGTTTCTACCAGCTACAGCAGCATTTTGTCCGAAAATATTATGTATCCGTAATTTACTTACCCGATATTGAGAAAATGGGGTAGTAGGGAATTTTGAAAATTCAGTAGCAAATTCGTACGTGTGTTTTAATACTAGTTTTGGGTTACTCAGCAAAGTGCCAGTGCTGGCCTATTTTGGATTATCCCAGATTCTGGGAATACGTGGTACTATCAAATTTTGAAATTGTAGACACAAATTTTGTTCACATATTATTATGTCATCGGGAAACCTTTTACTATTTTCTTTTTCTTTTAAAAATCAAGCACTTTATGTCACTACGCATTTATACTATATCAGTATATACTTATACTTATCACCTTGAAGGTTTGAACACAGCGCGTGTCACTTGTACTACATTATGTATAGTAGGTATAACACTATAACATCATAACATATTTATAACCTATATATAGTTATTATAAATATTAAGCAATATAATTTGTTAATCAATAATTAATATTATTTATGTAGGTATTTATATCATTTTCACCCTTTATTTACATTAAAATTGATGAAGTTACCAATTTATTGGTTTGGTTTATGAAATAAAATAAACTGCCAAGTAAATAGGTACTTACCACAGATACAAAAGTACTTATAAAAGATAACTATACCTACGTAATTAGTTATATTGTGTATAATATATTTTATACATGTATTCAACGAACAATTTTAATAATATGTAATTTTAAAATAAAAAAAAATATTATATTAAAGATATTATTAATTATGAGACGCCACACCCTTATTTACTGTCCCCATCTTATAAATGCATGATAGCAAATTTGAGTTAAGTAGGACACATTTGGTGCCATTATAGTTTTAGTATTAAAGGGAATTGATTTATAATACCCAATTTAAATTTAAAAACATCTGTACTCCTAAGGTGGTTTTTATTTTAATTTTTAAGAGAAATATAAGATTTTAAAATTGTGATATTCCACTTACCTGTTCGTTAATCGCTTAAAAATTAAAATGTCAATAAAAAAAAACTGACGTAGGAACACAGATAATGTTTTGAACTCCATGATTAAAGCATAAACATTTGTACTGACTATCCTTTAGATAACAATTGGACCTGGAATAGTGTAAATCCACACCTTTCCGTACAAACTTGTGAGTTTTTTAACACATGTCACTCATTAACTGCAGGCAATAGCTGCAATTAATGCCTATTCATTTTTCAGTTTTCCTCGTGAGACTAATACGATTTTTGCATATTCATAAATAATAATAGTGTCTCTGCATTGAGTAATTGATAGAACGTTTCGGATTATGTCGTCAATGAAATATTCAACGTGTTTCTAAAGTTCAAAGTGCTGTTTTGTAAATCTAAAATTTAACGTTTAACGGGAAGTGTCTACAATTTTGTAGGAAAGATAAATAGGGTGTGCAGCGATTTTAAAGCTAATACCTAACTACAGTGGTGCCCAAATTATATTTTTTTGTTTTAGTAGAATTTTAAATTCTAAACTATCACCAACCTCAAAAACTTTTGTACATCTACATTTTACTATCTAGAAACTAAAAAGTATAACTTTTGAATGTTTATACCCATTACACCCAACTATCCCAAATTCCAATTACTGGGAACACCCATCTACCCAAAATATGATGTGTAGCAACTGCTACACTCGAAGTAAAGGTTGTGATTATTTACTACGCTCAATATTAAAGTTTGATCGATAATTTGGAACTCTATTACAGTCGATTTGGTAATCAACTGGATAAATAAATAAAACGAATTATACGTTATATAGCTTTTAAATTAAATATGAAAGACCAATGGATCGAAAATGTTTCAAGGAAATTAGGCTTAGAATCCCTTAAATCAAGAAACTTTAAATTTAAAAATTCCTAATATTATCACACGTTTAATGCAAACAATCCATTTGTAATATCACTGAACAAATATAATTATACTGATAATAAACGATAAACCTTGTCAGCTCGATCGACGATCGACAGCTCTTCTCCTCTAATAGACTTGTGGATTTTAAATTCTTTAATATTCTTAAAAATAAACGTTAAAATTCACGTTTATCTATCTAATTTTTAAACTGCATTGCAATTACTACATACAGTACGTTATCTTAATTAAATATATTGTACATTTTATATTTACATAGAAAATCGAAGTTAGAAAATGTGAAATGCCTACAAATAATTTAAAAAGCGTAAGAACGTATTAAATTATTTAAACGTCTAGAAAAGTCCAATATTCGTTTATAGATCCCTACAAAGATTTTTAATTTAATTATAACAAATAAACAAAATTGAAAGTAATGAAATCATTTTTTCCATAAACTTTCTCATTCTTTCTACGTTTATTTCCGATATAGCTCAATAAGTAGCGGTACCAGAAGTTTTACACCAGGTGAGATAAGCTAAAACAAATATTTTTTAGGTAGGGCCAACATTTTTCTTGATACCTATGTATCAATCTATGAAGATTTTTATTAATTACATAGGCATTAGATATTTTCTTTAATAATGCATGTTTAATATCGCACTGATTTTTCCGTTTTTCTTATGTTTTTTCTCAGTATTCACGTTTGCTGGGAAAAATCCTGAAAAAATCAAAAAAAAGGAAAACATATCATAATGTAGTAGAATCAATAATATACAATTTTAGATTCTTAGTGTAGCTCGGATCTTTTATTGGTTTTACTATATATTTTTGTTTTATTTCTCTGCAACTTTTGAAAAGTAAAAACTATAGACCTTTTTTATTTCATTTTTAATCTTGTTGAAGATTAAGAATTCGTTTTTTGATTTTCTAAGTAGTTTTTATAATAATTTGGAAAACTAGAAAAAGATGTAAAATGGAAACTGTCAAATTTACGGCATTATTTTAAATTTGTACAATTTAGTTTTCCACCAGAAATTTTGCTTCAATAGAAAAATAACTCGAGACCTTTTTTGTTCAATTTTCAATTTTGTTAGTGAATAAGAAAGTCAATTATTAATTTTCCTTGTAGTTTTTTTAATAATTGAACAAAGCCAAAAAAAAGGTAGAAAGAACGGGACAATTTACGAAAATAATGGTTTTATTTTTTTCAAATTAATTTTTTTGTTATCTTTCAGTTTTTAAAATTAACAGAAACTTTAGACAAAATTTGCTTTTTCTAGAAATGGTAAAACTTTCAAAATATTTAAGCCATTTTTTAGCTATTGATAGATATTTTTTTTTGGCGAGTTTTTTACGTTATTTTTATTTGGTAGGTGGATAAAATTGTTAGACTAAACAGAAATGCTTGAAAATGTAATAGAAAGTTCATTATAAGTTGTATTTTATAGACCAAAAAAAAAATTGAGTTTAATTCAGTGTTTTTTTTTTTTTTTTTTATAAAAATTTAATATAAAAATATTAAATTTTGACGAAAATTGTAAATATTACGGCTTTTCAAAACATGTATAACATGTTACATGACATGCCGTAACGTTGCATTATGTAATAATGGTTTATCGTTGCTTACAGATAAGTATAAATTAAATAGCTCTTTGTATTCTACCTTCCCAATTTCCCGCCTATAACAGTAACACACCCATCCAAAGTATCAGCTCTTTTTTCTATTTTTAATTATTTATAACTAGTTATTAAATATATTATATTTTTTATACATGACTTTACTATTATTAGTTATTTACACTTACACATTTATTTTTACTTGGCATTTTGTATTGCGTGTTTCTCCAATTATGCCAATACGCCAATACTAGTTAATGTAGCTATATGAGTATGTGACGTATAAGCAAGGACGATAGAAGGAAGTGGGTTATATCCGCCCTCTATGATTTTTTTACCTTCAACATTTATATTAATAAACATATGATATTGTATTACATGTACACAAAATAAGAGAAACCAAAAGTTATTTTAAAGTTGTTATATTAAAATATCCTTAATATAGGTATATATAAATACATTTGAAGTTCAGGAGAGCCACGACTTTAGTTTAATAAAAAAAACTAACGAGCTGCTTAATAAGATAAATAAAAAATATTTTTTTTTTCTGTCTGATGGTAAACAACACTCCTACCAGAAATCTTGCTCCGATTTTCAAGTGTATATTTATTATTTTCTGATGGCAAATTGTAACAAGTTTGTGTTTTAAAAAGTCAGTTTTTGATTTTCCTTCTACATATTATGTGTTTACTAATTATTGGGAAAAACTGGAGAATGTAAGGTTATAGTCATAAATTTACTAGATTAACAGTTTCATTAATTTCAAAATTGGTATTTTTGTTGTAATTCACAAAATACATACGAGTATATTAGTAATTTCTAGGCGTGCGAAAACATTTTGACGATTTTCCAGTTATTAATAAGAATTTTAAATTTTCTTGTTTTTCAGATATTATTTGGTTTAACGTAAGTTGTACGTAGAAAGCTATAGATACAAAAAATATTAAAGGTAATGTAGAAGTATTTTTTATAAGCGTTTTAATTTCAATTTTTAACGTAAATCGTAAATATCATGGCATTTTAAACAATGTTATTTTTAAACATAGGTTAGAATCGTTTTTCGTTATGGGGGGGGGGATTAAGAGCAGATGAACCTAAGTTCTTTCAAAACGTATAAACAGCGCCCTCCTCAAATTAGTAATCACTATTTTGAGGGAGGCTTATTTATCTGTTTATCGTTTTGAACCCCTCAAACCCTCCCACAATTTCTATCAATGAGTCATTTGTTACGTTGATCACTGACATTGTGTATAATAAGTATATTGTATACATGTGTCACTCAGCAAAAAAATCATGCTTGTAGAGTTATTACCAAATTATGATAGTGATATAATTATTTATATTCCTAATTCATTATAGTATTAATAAGTATAGTACTATTATATACGGTATTTAATATTATTATCTACCATTTTGTGTTGAACTGCGTGCTGATAACCGAACATGGAATAATATTATTTATATTTATTATTTACACACGTGACACAATAGACTATTTTTTTTTTTTTAACTGTAAAAATACCAACTGTTAAATATATTGGTGACGATGTATATTTTGATCGTTTTAGACCTAAACGACAGAACAATACTGTGGGAATTGAGCGATTTTAATTTTAAAAATGGATTATGATTTGGGAAACCATCACTAATTCCCTCAAATATACACATAAATTATTATGTACTTACATACTATGTGTACATGATTATGTACTTGCAACGCATTTATATGAAACATTTTATATATTTATGTTTATAATTTATAATAACAGTAATAATAATTTAATATGTGTGTTTTGTGGGCCGTTCATATATTAGTCGTTATCGTTAAGTTATGTATTAATGGTTTCCGAGTGTATTATATTCTAGTATTATTGTTTTCGACGTTCGCATACACAATAATAATATAATCGTAAATAATAATAATAATAATAACAATAATTACAACAATGGTAGCGATAACAATATAATTATAACGATGACGACAATAAAGACGGTCGACTCCGCCCGCGTTTCTCGATCCATCCGTAAGGCTGAGGCCGCACACAAGCGTTTTCACCGCAATGTCAGACTGAGTAGAAAATATTCGACAGCACCCGGATGCGTTTTTGTTGAGGATCGGTGACGGAGTTTGTATTTTAATCGTATTATAACCTTTGAGCCATACAAAACTGTAGGATGTATGTTTGACGAATTTAAATTTTGAAAACGGATTACGATTCTATAATAGGTTCTTTACAAGGATAGGTACGTACGTAGAAATAGAAAATAAATATTATTTTACTGAAATCGTAAAAAAAAATTGATTGTATTTTTGATAAATTTTCGAAAATGTATACTTAAATTATTTTAGTTTTTACTTATGATAAAGATAATTCTAATTTAAAACAAAATTCCTAGTATCCTAGTATCCTAGTAATGAACGTGTTTTCAAAATTTAAATTTCTTTATATGATATAAGATAGGTATTATATTCTATTTATTTATATTTCTATTATATTACCAAAGTCCGTTTGATATATAATAAAAAAAAAAAAAAAAAAGAAAACAGTTTAAATACAGTTTTGGACCTTTCCTTTTAATATGTATTAGGCATTTATAGATTAGTGGAGATTATCGTTTAGGTAAACATCAAAATGTAAAAACTCTCACCCATTTTTTAACCGAAGAACATAATATTTTTATAACAGTTTTGCCGTTTCGACTTGACGTCAAAATGTGTAAATAGATCAGATTTGCTGTTAATTTTTGATTAATTATTTTTCTTTCACTTTTTATTCGCTTAGCTAGTCACATGCTAAGATTAAACAAAATGCTACAGTATACGTTTACTGCTCTAAGTATGTTGAATTTAACAGTGATAACAAGTCTAATATACTTTGATAGTACTAGCTGGAATGAATTAAGCTATGTATATTTTCAGGTATTTCTAGGTTCTAAAACAATTCTTTGTTAATATATGCACACAAGTACAACTATTGAACACTTGAAAGTACCTATAACTAAAGTCATAAGTTAAATAATTCAATTTTTAAATAGGTATGTGTATAAATTATAAGGTATAATTTAAACAATATTTTTGTATTCTTTTTTTAAACTATTCACAAACAATCGTATTTATAAACCATGTTTAAAACAGCCAATCTTGCAGTAAAGTACAGGTGAAAGCAAGATAGGTTTACGACTAACGTATGACGTGTACTAAATGCTGTTCACCGTTAAAAAGTTGATGCGTATCGAATATACAGCCAAAAATGTGCATGCGACTTAACTATAATTCAGACGGTCAAATCCATCTAAACAATACCAAGCTTACTAATATGTGATTTTGCACTGAAGAAATATTGTGAAAACAGATCTCTTTTTGCTGTCAGTTGAACATGAAAAAAAGTTCATTTGCAATATTATAGAAATTATAGAAATTATATTCATCTGGTGGAAACCCCAAACCATCCCCTCGCCATTGAACTCTGTCTGGCTTCTGCATTACTATGACATATTGTCATGACGCACGGTACAATGGGACAACAAAATTTACACCAAAACGCTCAGTGTAGACGCGGCCTAAGTGGAATAACCGACGGCTGCAACGATAAAACCGGCAACGTGGCACAGCGCGACGACCGCCGCGTCGCCAATGTTGCCGCCCCGTGCGCGGTGTTTATAAACAACAACATCACGTCTCGCATACACACTATAGAGGAACACACACACACACACACGTACATCAAATATTACCGTTCGCCGGCGGCAGCCACTGTTGTGTTTACGTTTCTCCCACCACTACTGTGGCCGCCGCTGCTGTTGGTGGCGGTGTCGTTCGGCTGATGAAATAACCTTGGCCCCATACGTGTACACACTGTGCAGCCACTAACCGCCGCTGTCGTCGTTTTACCCGCACCATAGCGCCGAAGACCTGTGCGTGTCGTGACGCGGTGTGAATATTATTATCATTGTATTATTAAAGTCGTCGATATTGTACGACTTAACGTTGACTTTATAACGTTTGTTGTCGGTTATTTTTACCAATTATTTTGTTTGCGTCCGTCCGTTGTAAATACGAAACGTTACAGTATTTTATCGCTCGTCATAAAAAGAACGAAAATAAAACAACAATAACAACAAATAAAACCTTCACCGAGAGCACCACCACTTTTATTGCACTCAATCGTTATCTGATAATAATATTTCGACACCGTGTAGTTGCCGTGACTTGAAGCGGCCGTCGCACAGGTAAAATATTATAATTCGCGCGACTGGAAAATTCGTGTGACGTTTACACGAACGCACATACATAGACACACACACACACACACACACACACAAACAAAAACACACGTACGACACTGTTTTGTCTGCGTGTTTGGCACCAAAACAATAACAACCGGAGTCGCCCGATTTGTGCGTGTGTACGGTTACCCCTACTCTGCCGCCCGGTCGGCGACGATCCGTTTCGAGAGTCAAAAACGTACACATAACACTCACCGGTACCGGTAGTATTCTCGTCTATGGTGTTATTCAATTTGCTCGGTCCACTAAAACTTTTTATATTTATAAAATAACGCCCTTGTTTTTTCCTCGCAATATCGTCGTTCAACATTTAAAAAACAATTTGACTAGTTCCTTCCCATCTGTACGTTATAAATTAAAACAATAATATTGTTGTTTAGATTGATCTGTAGTTATCGCGCATAATGTATGCCTAGTTACTAACAATTTAATATCATTGATAGGTGTGCATACATCATCAACATTAATTTTCCGTGCCGTCGACAAACGCTTCTGAACAATATGTGTGATACAATGCCCAGTAGAGAAATGATGACTACATCTGCCACCGCTGAAGAATCTAAGTTGTTGTCATTGGATGTCGAGCATTTGGTGTCCGAGATCAAAGAGAATCTTCGATTATCGGGGTTCAAATCAAGACGTCATCGTACCCACTTTGTTCGTGCAAAGCCTTACGCCAAGCCAACCGCTTGTGAATCGTGTTCCTCCGATAGACGACTGTGTCGATGTGATGATGAAGACTCTCAGGCTAATGATGATCCGTATGAAATGCTACAGGTATTATTGCGAGAAGGCAGTCTCATCAAAGAAGCTGTACGTAGATTACAGATTGGTTTATCCCCTAAACAAAGTTATTATTATGAGTCCGATGAAGAGTCTTCCAGAAGCCCTAAGTTTCGACTATGTTGAAACATTTATTGTTATAATGTTGTGTCAATATATTTGGTTGGTTCCTTTTTGTAAAATTATTATGCTTTACATAAGTTATTCAGTATTTATCATCTCATAAAAAAGTATTTAATAACAGACAGAAATTTAAAGTCATATTTCACATTTGTTGTTTTCCTTTTAAAACAACTTGGGTAACTGATAATCAATATAGTACCTAGGTTTCTGTACAAACTTACAATTCCCCAATTTGATTTAAAGCACATTAAAAGAATAATTATATTGACCCTTGAAGAAATATGTATAATCTAGGTTGTAGAAATTGACGATAAATATTATACAATAACTAATCAAATGTATATTTTTTATAATAAAATATTTAATTTTAATAATTGAAAAATGAATAAGTACTTTCATATTTTTGGTAATCAAAAAATACAACAATTTATTTAAAACTAGAAAACAATGTTTGTGTTATATTTAAAATATTCACAATAAAATGTAATTATTTTCTTCTAGACAAGTACTAGATAACATTTTTTACATACTTATTCTGATAAATGATTATTATTTTAAACATGGTATCAAAGATTTTTGTTATTATTTTTTTATGTACATAGAATTTAAATTTGCCCAATGTCTTTCTCAAAACAAATAGTTATGTCTAGTTAGCCATAGTATTTTAAAGTTACCTTATACTAAATTGTGTTAAAACATGTAAATATAATTTAATATGACTTTATTTTTATGTAAGTTTATATTGGGTAGGTAGTTGAATAATTATAAGAAAATATAAGTTCATTAAGGTACTATTTATATATATTTTACATAATTGTTTGTTTTTGTTTAACAATTTCATATTACAAATGTAATCCAAATTGCTTGTTTTATTTAGTCAGCACTTAGCAATTAGTTTTAAATTTTCACTTAGGCAATTTGCATGTCTAAATGGTTTCTTCATCATTATTGTAATTTGATAAAATTTCTCTCAAACCTGATATTGTTATTAAGTTTATTAAGTTTATATATTCTAAATATACATGTGTACGCATAACTAAAAAGAATGGACCAATATCATAAAAAAAAAAAAAAAAATTACAATAAACAAAATTGCTTTTTCTTTATGTGTACAATTTTTATTAGTAGGTTTGTCTATATAAAAATGATATACCTAATATCATTTTATTAATGTAATTTTATTTTATATCAATAATCTATAATAATTTTTAGGTATGTATATATTTATTAAACTTAACAAATGCCAAACTCACCTCCTCTTGTTCATTTATATTATGTACTATTATTAATTATGGTCATTAATCTATATGTATATATTATAATAAATGTATAGATAAATAGTTTTTATAATAATTGTGTATAAAACTTTGTATAATATAATAAAATAATTAAACGGTGATTTAAAATAGGTACTTTTTGTATAAATTTAGATATGAATGGAGACTGTTTTTTTTGATTTAACTGTATTTTTAGATTTAACAATATAAGGGAAGATTTATTGACAAATTATATTGTTTTTATTTTTCATAATTAATATATATTTCTCTTAAAATTCTCTAAAAAATAGTACTTGTAAAATCTAAAAATCTTTTTACTGAATTTAAAATTCTTACTTAAAAATAAAATCTAACAGTAACTACATAAATTAATTTCATGCTATTAATTACTATACAGAGTACTAATATCTCATTAATTGTTGTCTATTAGAATTATTTATTACAATGCCAAAACAGATACCTCTGTACGTAAAAAGTAATGTTATACATACGTAATATTATGCATTTGAACTGATTTAATTGAATGATAAAAAAAAATAACAATAAATGACGTCAATAGGTGTGGAATTTAAAATAATGTTATCATTCAATGCTATTTGAAGATAATTAAAGTATTTAAATGTATATTTTATCTATTTGTATAATAACTCTTTGTACTTCTTATGATTAAATAATAGTTTAAGTTCAAAGTTCAATAAAATAATAACTAATATTATGTATTCACATAATTATTTAATTTTCATTTTTTTTGCTGCTATATTTTGATAATTTATTGTGAATTGCGAGGTTGATTTATGTAAACCGCAAAAACCATTAAAAAATTATTTGTAAAACACTGATTTATTAATCCCAATATAGTTCAATGGGTACTTAAATAATTCTAATATGCAATTTTAATTCCTATGACTGGTTGTAGTTATAGAGATCCCACCAGGTTTCTAGGTGCATCCAAATTCTATGTTTCAAGGTTTATGTACAATAACTATAAAAGTAAGTATGATAGGTAAGTTTTGTTTATACTAATGGATTAGGCATTAAAAATCACACATTTTGGAAAAAAAGAATGTTTAATTCTCACTAAGAAATATGTGAAACGGAAAACCCAAACTTCATGAAGTTTTCCCCTGTCTTTTAAACAAAGTTCGTTGGCCTTTTTTTTTGATTCTTAATTTACAGGCAAAAACATATTTTGAAAAAATGAGATTGGGTCGTAAACTTGATTTGTTGTATAAATTCATTCTGCGGTATTAGCCACCAATTTCTGTGGTATCAGTTTATCATATAGAGTACTCTATGTTTATCGTATTTCGTTATTTGTATGGGGTTGTTATCATATTGTATAATAAAATTGTGTAAATATTCAATTTGACATTATAGAAAACTCGAAAGTATTAACCAATAATTGTCCAATTATCATTTTTTTTTGTTAATAATTACTGATATCATTTAGTAAACAGTTTACTATGAGAGTATGAGTAGTAGTATAGTATAGTACTTACTAAAATTATATAGGTTGTTAATTTCACAGAAATCTTTAAGTTACATTTATTGTGCTTGTTTTTCGAATAACGGGAAATAATTTTAAAATGACGTGTATAAGGTAAAAAAATTTTAATATTAACATTTTTAATTGATAAACTAAATAATAGGTACCTATTAGTAAACCATTTGAAACTTATTAAAATTTTAGTAATGAAGGCAAATTTAGCTTGGGAGAACATACACTTTTAGTGCCTACAGAACTATATAGACTTAATCGTGAACGACTTTGTAAAAATCTATCTGAAGTTTTAGTTGAAGATGCTTACGTTTTGTTACAAGGAGGATCAAATTTATCCCATTATTGCACCGACGTTGACTATGTATTCAGACAGGTAAATTCATTTAGTTGGTCTTATGTATTTTAAAGCTTATTATTCTTATACTGTACAATTTATATTAATATATAATTATAATATTTATCCTTTTTTTAAAGAACTCTTTCAAGGTTGGCGTGAGGTAAAATTACTTTTTAGGCTTGTGTTTCAACAGACGCCCCTTTTAAAAGTTATTAAATTGAAAAAAAAAATTAATTTATAGATTATGTATTACATATAGAAATTACACAAAAAAGGATACATAAATATAGTGAGCTTCTAAGTTTTACTTTGGTGCTTCTGAGAACAGTGCCTTAGGTAATAATCTATATCTCCTTATACATGCTTCTTCATGATAACTTTTAATCATTAAGTGGGTGCTTTTTTTTTCTTATACATTATTAAGAGGATTATTTAAATAAAAATTTATCTACTTATCATCATTGTTTATAATACTTTTTAATATTGTAAACATTGCATTTTTTATTTACTAAATTTATTCAAAGTTGGTCATAATATTTGTTTGATGATAAATATTTTTAATACAGAAAATTATAAATAGTTATTGAAATTATTGAATATTTTTTGTAAGTCATTTAATGTACATACAAATTTGGAATAAATTTGATATTTTGAACTTGAAAATATAAACAAGCTAGAACATACAATATCTGTAATGTATACAAATTTAAATGTTCCCATGGCATTATGCTAAAAATGTCAATTTGTAATGTATGTGTATCTGATTAAGTATTAAAGTGACTTATTTTGATCATCTAGTTTCATAAAAAGTCACTGCACGTACATTTTTTTCATTATACTTATTTTGAGTATAGAGCAGAAGCCCACCATTTTTACATGATTTTCTTTAAAGTGCCTTAAGACAACACACATATGTTTATAAAAATGTTGACAATATTTTTATAGATTTATGATATAGGTACTTAAAGAAAAGTGTGGTGCATGTACTCTTAAAAAATTACTTCATAACTTCATCAATTTTGACTTGTAATATTATATTGAAATATTTTGTCATTAATGATGCTGTTTCAATAATAATCTCTCTTGAAAGCTCTATCAATGAATTTTATAGTAGAGATTCATCTGTGTTGAACTGACACTTTGTTAAGTAAAATTAATTTTTCCGAATAAGTGAGTTTAAAAACTAACATGTTTTCCATAAAGTCACATGATAACACATTTCAAGATTAATTAAAATTAATTTTACTGATTATAAGAATATAATACTATGGTTCAATTTGAAATTTACTTTGGCTAAATTAAGTATCACTTATGCTGGACCAGTTTGTACATTTTAAAAAAGAAATTAAAAAATGCCATATTCAAATTTTAAGTAATTATGCTAATTGTAGTTTATATGTTTAGATATTGTTTAGATGCAAATTAACATCAAATATGTCTAGGGGGGAGGCAAATCACATTTATTACCTACTTCCTTTTTTAATGTTGGGTGATAAAATAAAGTAAAATAACTTAAATAACTAATAAAAATAATTATTTTGTTCATAAAAAAAGGCAGACATACTTCGTGGACAGGTGCAGGCACTATTATAGGTGAGAAGTAGGGAAGGTAGTAGAGGGAAAATTTAATGGTTATCTGTGCCCAACGGTTAACCATTGCTAATGAGAAAAAAAGATTCTGAGCAGAGTTTAATTGATAGTCTTGCTTTGTTAACAAAATATATGTCATAATTTGGTAAAATAATTTTCATAATATGCATTATATATTTTCTATATTAATATTTGTTTAATATTGTACTTTTTTTCCTGGTTTTTCCCACTTATTGTGAAAATTCTCGGGAAAAACAATAATAACCTCCCTAAAGTACCACTCCAGTCAGATTTCCTTTCAGAAAAAGTGTTATCATTATAAATCTAAGCAAAATTACTTATAGAAAAGTTGTTCACAGATAAAAAAAAAACATTGTAAAACCAATACATTAGAAAATCTATATATTTTTTTTCTAATGTCTTAAAAATTGAATGATATAATTTTTATTTTAAATACATTTTTGGTGTTGACATAATATTACAATTCTATACAAGTATTGTAATCTGCATAATACCGGTACCTATTCCAAATTGACTTGTTATTTCTAAACTTTTTCTTTTTTATCTTTACCTTTATTCCATACATGTGAACCTGGCTACTTTTATTCTCACCCTTTACAGCTTATTACCATTTCTCCATCTCCAATATGTTTTTTTATTACTATAAATTACTTATTTAAATACCTAAGTGTACATAATATATTAGGCATTAATTTTACATAAAAACAATTTAAAGTTTCTAGAGTACCTATCTACTTTTTTAATAAGCAACCATTGTATTTATTCTATAGAAAATTGATTAATTTCAACATTATTATATATATTACCATGGCTGTCCCAATGCGGTAACAAAATAGGCAGTCGTCTAGGGTGGCAAATTTTCGAATAAACCAAATTGATTTAATTATTACATTATCTAGTATACAGAAATGTATGTTCATTTTTCAACAAATACAAAAAAAAATATCCATTAATATGATACTAATTTCCCATTAGAAACGGTAATTCAGTTCATTGTAAATAATAACAATTTTGTTCTGAACGTAGCTAAAGCGCTCCAAATTATTTTAAAAATAACTACATTGGTTGCATCAGATTAATGAAGCTTTTCCAAATTAAAAAATAAATTAACAACTATTTGAGGTCTTGTGAAAATTTCTATTTAAAAAAAGTGATGAAAAATCTTGAGTTTAAAAATGTATTAACTGATTTTACACAAGTAAAGCCTCGCAAAATAAATTTCATATATTATATTTTAAATTCTGGGTGTACAAATATATTTATTTTTTTTTTATATGAACACTTTATACCGGAAAGTTTACTCCGATGTATACAATGTAGACACTTTTCCAAAAGGAAATTTTCTTGGGGTGGTACTTTAGGGAGGTAATTTTTCAATTTTCCCAAAAGTTTTCCCAGAAAATGTGTAAATCCAAGAACAAATATGGGAAAACACTGAAAAATGTGGTAAAATCGGTTCATTAAACAAATATTATTAAAGAAAATATATAATGCATTTTTAATTATTTTACCATAATATGACATATGTATTGTTGGCGAAGCATCACTATCAATTGAACTGCATTCAGAATTGTGTTTTCGTTAGCAATAGTTTATCGTTGCTTACAAGTACACATTAAATTACTTATAACAGTGGCTGCACCCTAACCCATTATCCTAGGACGTCTTTTTCATAACTGATTGTATATAAATATATAAATCAAAAAAAAAAATTAATTTTGAGGAGAAATAATTATTAACAAGTTTCATAAAATATCTTACTGTTATAATTATTTATATAAAAATATAAAAATTTAGATAGCAAGTCTTTATTGAGAATAATGGTTTTGGTTACTCTTTCAAACTAAATGATACAAATTTTCAAGAAATATTAAAATTTCGAATTGAGTCTGGGGATAAGAAATAATGTCATTTTAAAAATACAAGTTCCAAAACCACATAGTATATCAGTAAAACTACATAGAATGAAATTAAATGTCTGTAGTAAATTACCTATAGATAATATTATCAACAATGTAAAGTTCTCTCCATATTATAATAATATATATTCGACGAAATAATAGATAATGAAAATTATTTAAAAATAATATGTGAAATTTTACCTCCTAAATTTTTTTTTAATGTATTAATTATTAACTTATTGATGTTAATTTACTATTATGATAATGGATGTGTAACGTAGATTATAAATATGACATGTTCTTTTTCAGAACATTTATTTCAATTTTATAATTTTTATATTTTGTAAAGAAAACAGGTTGGTCAAAAAAAATTTTTTTTCTAAATAAAAACACTAATTTATTGTTAAAAAACAAATGTCCATATTTTATTTAACTCCCTCCCTCCAAAAAATTAACTTTTAATTAGGGCAGCGTAAATCAGATTTGTCTAGAGCGACAAAAAACCTTTGACCAGCATATTACTATACAGAAAATAATAAAAACTACTAGTGTGACTATAACAATACTATACAAATATTAATAATTACAGATGGGTACTTGTGTGTGTGATGTATTTCATAATTATTATAGATTATTTGTTTTCATTTTATATGTTTAATAACATTCACATAAACAACATTACAACAACAACAGGTAATAGCTTAATAAATAGTCTTGTTTATGGTAATATGACATGGTTACTATATATAGCATACACATAAACATATTTAATAGTACGCTAAATTAGAAGTTGCCTACGTGTGCAATTCAAGGTTTATATATGTTTTTGTTTACACCATTTATACCTATCTACCAAAATATAGAATTATAGACGATAGACTTTTTCCGAGTTTAATAATAATAATATTATTATTGATCGTTTTATTTCAATAATCATAATAATAATAATTTTAAAACTATTTTATCATATAGTTGAGCATGTTTATTACCTGATACACTGACATATAACCGCTTTTTAACCCCGATTTCATACTCTTATTAAATATTATTAAGTTTGCGTCATATTATTATACTTATTAAAGAAATATATACTTTAATGCATTAGGTATATGGATTTTATTAAAAAAACTACAAGTTATTAATATTATATTATTAGTTTGTAATAGGTAACAGTATCATAGTGAACAATAAGTGTACACAAATGGTTTTGTAATTATTGAAATAAATGTATTAAAATATATATCATATTAAATTAATAAGGAAATAAAATAAAATACAAACATTATTTATAAAATATTATTACCGGGTATTATTATTTTAATTACTCAAAAAAAGTTACTTTTGTGCCATTAAGAATAAAATTAAAAGTAATAAATATATTATAATAATATAGGTAGTTGTTTTTATAGAATGTTGGACCTTTATAGTTGATGTAAACAAATTGAAGATTTCCTTATTTATTTTTGTTTAATGTACTTTTTATTTTAGGAACCTTACTTTCACTGGGCTTTTGGGGTCAGTGAACCTGATTGTTTTGGTTTAATACATGTATCCAGTGGTAAGACACATTTGTTTTTCCCTAGACCTGAAGAATCACATATTGTTTGGTTGGGAAAACCGTTGAGCTTAGATGAATACAAATGTCGGTATAAGGTCGAAGAAGCATTGTTTGTAGACATGGTAATAAAACTTTTTCCTATCTGCATATATTATCATATTTATTATAGGTATTATTTTTAAAATATTTAATATCCACAATAAGAATCAGTACATTTTTATTTCATGAATTGTAATAGTCTACGATTAACATGTCAAAAACATTGACGTTTGAACGGAGGATGATAAATATATAAAAATAGAATTTTCTAGGACAGGTGCCCAATTTTGTTACATTTTTAATATGTCCAATGAGTCACAAGGACTAAAAAGTGATGACATTGGTCACTTAAAAAAGTTTAAGGATTATTTTTTTTGCATATTATGATGTGTTTTAATATTTTAACAAGTTTGATCTGTGGCTGGTTTTATTTAATATACACTACTTTGAGTATTTTTTTAATTAAAAAATGTAAAATATTGTAAATGGTTCTTTGCATAGATAACATTGGAATCGCCTTTAGTGAATGTAAATAAAAAAATAGTCAAGCACAAAATTACATTTTTTATTGCTTATTAAGGGCACTAGTTGAGATTCTGCGATAAGCACAAGAAAATGAATTTATCTCTAATAATAGGAGAGGGTTTATTTAGTTTAATTTTAATGACTTTACAATTTATTTGAATTCCCGCTTAGTAGGTAATTCAAGTTGTTTTGAACTGTTTTATTATACATACTTCTCAAAAACTAAAATTAATAATTTATAATTAGAAAAAAAAAGTAATTTAAGTAATCCTAAATATTTAAAATAGTGTTAGCTAAAATAATTTTATTTAGAGAGTTTAAATTGACAATAATCTACTTATCTAGCTAAAAATTGAGTGCCTACTACAATATTATCTGTTTTATTGTGGTAATAAGGAAAATTATACTTTTTATCATATATGAGTATTGTACCAAAATATAATTTGTATTTACTAATTTATAGTCATTATTTGATATTAAGTTAAAAACAAATTGTTTCACAATTGAAAAGTTGATTTTTAATCAGCGTTTGCCACATTAGTAGCAATAACAGATTACAAATAACTGCAATATTAAATCAACATATTTATTTAATCAATTGAAGTACCTACCTACTACAATACTAATAAATAACTACTTTAATAATTTACAAAAATATATTTGTTAAATAATGTTGATGAATGTTATAATTTATTTGTGTGAACTAATTGTGTTAATTTCTTTACATATATTTATGAATTATGATGATTAATGAACACCAAGCATTATTTATATAGACAGTGGTAACAGTAAAATGATTTTACTACGGGGAGCAGAGGGGGTAAGACTGATGGTTTAAAAATTGTTATTATTTACATTATATTATTTTTATAGATTCTCAATGTGCTGAAGATGCTTTTTGGGTTTTTCCTTTTTGGTTAGTGAAAATGTTCTGATTTATTTCATAATGTACCTTAAAAGATGCTGGTTTTCAGCCAGATGGAATATTATTTGAAATATTTTGCAAAATGTTCAATACTTTTCAATACTTTTTTCAAAAAATGATGTTTGTTTTTAATATGATGTTTATTTTTGTATTTTGCTTCATCTTTAAATAACTTGTTTCCCAGAAATCTTGTTCCAATTAAAAAATAACAAATGATCATTTTTGTAACATTTTGAATCTAGTTAGTGCGTTAGAGAGGTCATTTGGATTTTCCATGGGTTTTTCTTGATAATTGTGAAAATCCAGAAACAAAATTATAGGAAAAACAAACAAATATTTACGGCTTGCCGTTTGATCAATTGGTATTGGTTTTAATTGATTTTTCGTATAGCTTTTTAATAACTAGGAAACAAATTAAGGAAAAATGTGAAAGTTAAAGGACCCAAGAAATAGTTTCGTTATTCTCTAATTTGTTTATTTGTTGTAATTCATTTAAAAATAATTGCGGAGATCTGAAATTGTGACAGAATATTTTCAATTAATCTGTTTTAGACATGGTACAATTTTAAGAACATTCTGATTTTTGAGCTATAGATTGGAATTTGTTATTTCAATTTCTTTTTAATTTTTATTTGGTTTAATATAGATAACATTGTTTGGCCAACAGAAATCCTTGATAATTTAATGAGGTTCATTATAAATTTAACTTGGATGTAAACAAAATTTAGAATGTAATGTACCTAGTAGTTTTTTATTCTATAAACATGTTTTAAGATCAGAGATAAAAATTGATAAAATTAATATTAATGTAATATTTGTTTATAATTACATACAAATATATTGAATAACATTTTATATTATACCTTCTCAAATTCCTACTTATAACAGACACACCCATCAGCAGTTATACCTTTTTTTTTTTTTTTCATATAAATTAAATACTACAATTAATTTACACTGTAACTTTAAATGTGCTGAATTTCCTCCCAGTGGTACTTTGTTATAAATAATGTCTATAGTTTTACTATTAAACTTTAAAAAACAAAAACAAATAGTGATATATTGTAATGTCTTCTTAACCATACAGAACCATACTTAACCATATACAATGATAGTAATATTAATAATGTAAAACTTAAAAGTTTTAGATTAATTATGAAAAATTGATGAATTTTATTTTTTTACCAATATTGGTAAATCTTACCATTTATAGATCATTTATTTGAATAACTTACATAATAAACCTTGTTCATATAAATTGTCAATTTATTATTTTGAAATTGGAAATTAATTTCCGTTAATAAAAATTATTATTATTATTAATGTGTTATATAGCAATTGTTCAAGATTTTAGTGAAACTAAGGTTTTACTCAATATTTTTTAGTAATATAATGTATTATTTATTTAAATTTGTTGTAAACATAACTAATAATTGTGTTTATATTTTTATTAGCTTGGTGAAACGCTAGATAAATTCCAACCAAAACTTATATTGACTTTGGTAAGGAAAATTATTTTAATTTAATTATTGTGATAATAATGAGTGTCTATCAATCTTTAGGTATACTTTTAAATATAAATAAATCATATATTTAATAAATTAATAATATATTTGAATTATTATTTAATATTATAAAGTTAACTATGTTTTATTGCATAACAAATATATTTACAAAATGAATCATAATATGTAATTTGGCTGTCATGTGATTTATGTATTTAGTATTGTAATATTTAAAGAACTTATATTTGTATCCAAAAAAAGTATTAGTTACTTTAAAGCGTGTAGAATGTGTTAACAATTGTTGACACCTTCTAAAAAGTACTAATATAATGTGTTAAACAATATAAAGTATGTAATTTGCTGATTAAATATTGTTTACTCCTATTTTAATAATTTGTATAATAACTGTTTACAAGAAGTTAGTAGGTATGGCACAACTATTTTGCGACATTTTTTAATTTCTTTATCAACGACATACCATGTTATAGGAGTTGTTATTAAGAGTATATTTACCCCGAAATGATTTATAGTTACATTTACATTCTAAGATTAAATATGTATGTATTATGTAATATTTATTTGAAGGTTGTTTTAATATAAATTCATTACTGTAGAAATAACAATTAATAATATACTCATAGTCATAATATTAAATGTGATTTTAATATTGTATTTACACAAATTATATTTAAACTTTCAAAGAGATCGAATAAAAATATTAAATTGATTTAAATTAATCTCATATGTGAACAAAGGCAAAAACAGAAATTGATAATTAAAGGCTAAGGCTGAGTTTTCAGCATTTTTACCAAGGTTGTGTTTTATGATTGTAATAAAATGTAATCTGTTTAAAAAAAATAATAAAACACTAGTGTTTAGATAAGCTCTGTCACTAAAATACAATTTTCTTCCAGAAGACTTGATCATTTCAATATTTAATTTTTTTATAATTCATCTATAATAGATATGATTTTTAGTGTTTTATTACATTTTGTGGAATTGTATTTTACTTTTCTTTATTACATTAACACCTATTGATGATGTGTATTCCCTGCCCTATATCATGATCTATTACCCCAACTTTCTTCTTGGGGTAAAAAGTATCCAATTACTTTTTGGTACCGATAAGAAATTTAACAAAATTAGTTTTATTAAAATAAATAAAGTATTTCTTGAAAATTTTCAGTGGAGACAGGGGCTTAAAAGTTCAAATTTTCTAAAGATCCTTGAAAACAATTTTACTTACATATACAAATTATAACCCAGTTACTTTGATAAATCTGAAGAGATATTGGAAATCCTGTATTTCTTGTGAAAACATGATCATGCATGTACAAAATTTTATCCCCTGGCATTATTCTGGAGTCTAAAGGAGTGTACAAAATTAAATAAAACACTAATTTTACACAACAAAATTAAATTATTATTGAAACTCAATCAACATTGTATGACTTCAATTAGCTTAAAAAAAATCAGATTCATTTGGTCCGGTGAGAGCTGAAAATTCAACAAAATATTTGTTATGCTTAAAATATAGGTATCTACATTTATCATATATGTATCTTATATAATAAGTCGTATAAAATAGGTTTATTAAGAATTTAATTATACTTAACAGTAAAATAACAATTTATATTTATTTTTTAGAATGGAAAAAATACTGACAGCGATAAAACCTGTAATGAAGCTTATTTTAATGGAATTGAAAGGTAGAAAAATGTATTATATTCAAAATAATTTACTTCAATAATAATTATTATTTATATATTATTTTAAGGTTCATATTAGACAATCATATTTTACATAAAGTCATTGCTAATTGGTAAGTATAAAATAATATTTATATGTTAATTGTTAACTAATCTTAATATTAAAAAGGATTTAACATGTTTGTATACCTATCATTAATGTATTCAGTCAGCTCTGCAGAGTACTTAAGTTTCATTAATTTCTTGTAGTTAATAGACATAACATTTAATCCAATTTTTCTTAAATGTCTTATTCGTGTGGCTTCAATACCTGTTAAATGTTTATTTTCCCAACAATGGTGTTCAGGTAAATTAATCAAAATTGCAGTGCATAGACCGGGATTTTTCTTAAAATTTATATATTTATTATTTATTTCACATTGGTTTGGATATACCAATGCATCAATTAAGTAAATGCTGATCAATGGCAGTTGATTTAAAATAATTGAATAGGAGATTTTGTAACCAGGAAAAATGTGTTCTAGAGTATTATTGATATCTTTTAAAACTCTTTGTATTCTATAGTCCCACCAAATACTTTTAGTAGTTTTATCTTTTGGCAACATTGGCCCAAAATATTGATCACACTCCAATGTCATACATTGGTCAATAAGTTTTAATTTTGTTTTAGTAAATTCATTTTTACCTCCTTCTTCGTATAAATGGTGCAAAAAAGTAGTATTGAATACTCTATGAACAAAGTTTAATGGATGTTTCTCTAAATAAACACAACTTAATAATATATCAACCATTTCTTGTGTTTTAAAATTAAAAAACTCTTTATTTGTTATATTTTCAATTTTTTTCCAAAACTCCAATGAGGGTTTAGGTTTGTAGTTAAGCTGACCAAATGGACAAAATAGATTTTTAAATTGTGAAGGAAGTATATTTGATAAATCTACATTAATAATGTATTTTGCACAGCCATCAAAAATATCTTCAGAACGCACATTGAATTTGGAACAGTAGTTCATAATTTCGACCATTAATAAAGGATTATCAATTGTATTGTACTTAGCTTTTATATAACGTTCTAATGCTCTAACAATTCCAATATCCACATAATTAGTATTGTTTAATTCATTGATGATTGAAATTAGGCTGTTCTCACTTACTGTATGTATATTCGTATTTATCCATCGGGACGTAGTACGTAAAATAACATTAGAATTGCACTTTGTTAATCGCATTATGTATAGAATTTCTATTAAATCATCAATACGAAGATGATGCCAGAAATGTTCTAAACAACGTTCTAACATATTCATGATGGTTTTTCGACTTTTCTTCAATAGGTGTAAAATTCTGAAAACTTGAATTACATTTGTCTCATTTATTTGTTTAGATTTATCCATTATTCCAATCCAAAGCTGGTCTGCCATCTTAATTTCATTTAATTTAGAAAATGAATCAATTGATCGGCATAATTCATCTATATTGAGTTTACCTTCTGTTACTCTGCATAAAATTTCTTCAGATATTTTATTTTTAAACACATCAGTCGGTAATACTCGAACACGATCGATAGGCAATAATTCTAATGTTCCAACCACAGCAGAATTATTATTGTCTTTAATGATTATTTCTAGTAGTTTTGCCAATATTGGCGTTTTAGTATAATCTATATTTGGTTTTGTATCTAAAATTGATGACAATTTATTTATTGCTATATGAAATTTAAAGTTTTCTAATTCGACAATTTTTTTTAATGCACTTAGTGCTATTGCTGGTGTTATTTGATCAAGCATTACTATTTCTAGTAAATCTAATAGTGATTTTACCGACGAACATTTTTTAAACCCTCGAATTACATCTACAATTTCTTCATCAGCTTTTTTGCGATCAGTTTCATTTTTCAGATTATTGAATTGTTTAATAAGGTCTTCTTTGTTGATATCTGTTATTTTTTCACAATCCTCTTCACAACAAATATCATTACTACCTACATTGCGCACAATCACTGGTAGTTCTCTTATGAAAGCTCCTTCTTGAACAAATGCAAATGTAGTCCCAAATTTGTCCGCTTTATATCTATTTTGTGTGGCGTTTAACACTTTTAATAAATTTAAATACTTTATTCTAGTTAAAAATAATTGCCGAGTTACTAATCTAGACATGTTTTATGTTAAAATATTTGGTATAAAACTTAATAAAATTAAAATTCGACTAAACTATTTAGGGAAACATTGGAAAAATAAAACAAAAAAATAGTATTACACAATATCATGTTATTGTATATTTGTAGTAACTTGAATATACGGGCATCGGGTACTTTTTCCACAGATAAGAATCCGAATGATAATATTATTGATATTATCAAATTAATATTTACATTGATAACTATTTTCATTTATATTCATAAAGTACACGATTTGACCGCTAGATGTCACTACGTATTATGTAATATAATTTAAAAATTTTAAATTAGAATAACATCGCATACTATGTAGATATTTGTTAGAAAAGTTCTAAAATACGTATAAAATTGTTAGCGTACCTATGTTTGCAGTTTTAATATTTTGTTATTAAAATAAATATTTGTAATTGTAAGTTGATAAAATAGAGTGATGCAAATACAGATGTATAAAGATGTACATAATATTATAATATAGGTACTCTCTTTCTCTCTAATATATATTCTCTATTACAGTATCTCTTGAAGATAATATAATACCGATTGCGATGTGTCTGCAGTGCCGACCGGATAAATTTTGGGCCCCATGTATATTTATTTATTTTCATAAAATTTTATAAACTTTAAAGTCTTGTTGGAAATCTAAATTTTGTACCTACACATAAACTAATAAAATCAAAGTTGTATTTTTATATTAGGCACAAAATGAGTAGGTATATAATATTATCTAACGTTTCCATAGTGGCACAACGAATCTGCAATACTATGTTCGGTTCTGATAAATATGTCCGAGTGTTTCAATTTAATAACAGTGCGTTTAGCTATATGTTATAGCTAATCATCCTATGTATAAATGGTACCATCTTGATGTTCGTCTGTTGAATCCCGTGTCCTCAGAAAACCACTCGGCCACACGGGTCGCAATTTGCGTACTACTGGGACAATATTATTATGATTATTTATTGATAAAGTGATATTTGGAATGCATAATTTGCGGGGTTCCGCACAAGCGTGGGGCCCGGTGAGGCCGCACCGCTTGTCCCTCCCCCCGAGGGCCGACGCTGTATGTCTGAAACTCAGCAGTGCCGTAATATAATGCTGTAGTGCAGTTTACATAAATTCGTTATAATTAATAAAATGTATTACAAGTAGTATTGTTTTGCATTCGGACTTGAGCATCTGACTGATCATTGTATCCGATTCGAAATCGTCTGCAATAGCCAATACGTCCTTTAAGCTCCCCGCGCGATCGTATCGGAATACAGCGTGTTCCGCATCGTCAATGTCAGTCTGGCAGTCTGCGCACATAGGTCCTTCCGCTTCTTGAACCTATGGAGGTACTGACCGAAACCTCCATGACCAGCCAGCACCTGCGTCAGATGAAACCAAACTGCCTGGTTGACCACCGTTTTACATTCTTAATGAACGTCCATGTCCATCGTCCCGTTTCAGCCGTATTCCATTCCTCCTGCCACGTGCAACCTGTGTGCTTTTTCTCGTTCTATTTTTTTCTATAATTATTTTTTCCGGATTTTTTGCGGATCTTTTCTGTCTCTCTTTAGCCAGTAGGTGTACCGGATTGAGTCCCGCTATTAAGATTCCTTAAGTTGAATCTGTAATCCTCTAATCATAAAGTTAGGTTCTCAATATCAAAAATTGACATTATGGTTAACATTATGGCTTCCGTCTTCTGTAGAGACAGTTTAAGCCTGTTTTCTTCCAGCCATTTCACTACTAGCTCCGGGATATTGTTCGTAGTTTCCTCTAGAATAGGTGTGTGACCTGTTGCGATCACTGCTACGTCGTTTCAAAAGCCACGAGTGAAGACGACGAAAAAATAGTTTGTCTAAAGTCCGCTCTAAGGAGATCATCGAAAATCGACCCCTATGGAATCCCACATGTTGTGGTTTGACGTTCTTTCTCTTCAAATTCAACCGCTCGGTCGCATAAATAGTCGCGGATGAAAAGATACTCTGGAACTCTTTTCCTGCTCAACGCTGCTTTGATTTTGTCCCACGTTGCCGAATTGAATGCATTGGCTACGTCTAGTATCACGACTGCACAGAGCCTCCTCCGACGTAACGGTCCATCTGTTACTTGCTTTACAATTTCCATGACCTTTTATCTAGTAATCAATTTTATATAATCTTCCAATTTAATCCTTAACTTATAGGCACTGTATGCCCATAATATCTTATATGACAAAGTAAGTAGCTATTCATAACATTTCTGTTCGTACGTATATCATACAAGTTTTAGCATAAAAGTTTAGGTTTTTAAAATATAAAATGTTAGCGACATCGATTTAAATGTTATCTATTAGTGATCTGTCCATTATCGACCGACGATGAAATGAATCAAATGCGATGTACCTGATAGCCGTTGTTTGCATACCTATTTTTATTATAGTCGGGTCATCAAAACTGAACACGAAAAAGCCGTGATGAGATATGCGACAAAGGTGACGTGTGACGCTCACAAATCTGTCATGACGAAATGTAAGCCTGGCCTGTACGAGTATCAATGCGAAGCCAACTTTTTACACTACGCCTATTACGTAGGAGGTTGCAGGCACGTGGGCTACAACGATATTTGCTGTTCGGGCTCGAACGGTGCTGTTCTGCACTACGGTCACGCCACCAAACCCAATGAGAAAAAGATCCAGGACGGCGACATGTGGTAAGCGAGAGAAAAATATTGTACTAGTTTACGGGTCGGTGACTGGTAAGCATGGTGGGTGATACCCGCTTCCTCCAAAATAATATTGGCCGTTTCCGCCAAAAACGAAAAAAGTACGATTCCCGGAACAGGAACCGATGTTCGGGAACCAATGGTGTTCATATGTATACCTCAATAGATAATCGTCGATAACGAAAGTATAAACAGCATCAAATAATCGATAAACCATTATATTATAGAGATAGGTAATTAGGTAGTTAGTATCAAAAAATTCTAGAATTAGGTTTAACATTTGAGTATAAAAACAATTACTGGTTAAAACGTTCTTTTGAGTTAACATTTTTGGACCCTTCCGAAGTATTGGACTATTATAAAAAGAAGTTTAATGAAATTAGTAGATACAGTTTTGTTAAAACTGTTTTTTTTTTTTAAATTTTGTTGTATTTTAATTTTTAGCTGTAATTTAAAGCTCTGATTTTTTTTTTAAAATCCTATAATTTAATTGTATTATTTGATTTATTATTATAACTTATTGTACATAATTAGGTACATGGTTCCTAAACTATATTTGGCGGAAACGTCTTTTCACTAAAATACATTTTGGCGGAAACGGTAATCGTACCTTTTTCGTTTTTGGCGGAAAAGGACTATGCGTAAATCAGGGAACCGGTGTTTTGGTACAAAAAAGCCATGTCCGGTAAGCATATTTTCGCAGACATCGATTTAGGACATTGTCGCCCTGACCGGTGATAGGTATTCTGTAAGCCGACATAATACTAAGGTCGAGAAATTGTATTGAAATTGAGGTCTTTCAATACAAAGGAAAATTTTCCATTTTGTTTATTTGAGTTGCGTATTGTTTTTTCGCTTTGCTGTTTCATTATATCTGAGATGTTTGTTTAAATAGATCAAGTCGTATTTAGACACAACCTTTATAATAGGTTGTTGATTTGATTAACAGTATTTATATTATTCGTAACACTATTATTAATTTAAATATAATTTATTGTCATTATTTATTTAAATATTATTATTAAATATGCATTCATACTTGCCATTATTAAGCATATAAAGTAATAATATTATATAACTTGTACTTAAATAATTTAAAAATGTCCTGGGAACTAACAAATTAAGAGTTTTTTTATTTATTTAGGTTTCTACACATAAATACTATATTATATCAAATTCTTTCAAAATAGTTTATGGAACAAAAACTAGTCTGTATCTATATAATTATTTTAAATATATTTAGAAACGGGGAACTTGGCTCGCTCTTAGAGTGGGCTTTCCTAACTTGTTACTAGTAAATACTAATATGTACTGCGTCATACTTCAATTTTGGATTAATCACTTTGTTCTAGGGTTTGCTAAAAAAATAGGGTAATAGTTGTATGAAATCGAATAATTGTTGACATGAATGTCGTTGAGCCACATAAAAACCTTGATTTTTGATAAATAGCTGGTTGGTTTTTTCAGTCTTTTCGACATGGGAGCGGTGTACAGTGGCTATACAGCTGACGTGACTGTTTCGTTTCCGGCTAATGGGAAGTTTACGGACGACCAACGGGCAATATACAATACCGTACTTTCAGCCAGCCATGCCGTAATGAGTGCAATAAAACCTGGTAATCATTAAGCATACTATACTGTCTGTGTATATTTTTTTTAATATTGGTTTTGATTTATATATAATAAAAAAATTGTAATATTTAATTAATTTTTTGTAGTAAGTAAATGGTACCAATATAACCATAAGTTAATATTTTGTTATAGTTATTCTAAAAGTTGTGAAAAGTTTGATTTGGGTAGACATAATATGAGGTATATAGCGTATTACATAATATTCCAATGTATGTTGATTTATAGCACTGATTGTAATCTTTGAGGCATTTATAATTAGTCATTACATAATACATATTTATGTATATTTCTTAATATGTATAATAAAACGGGTTTATGTTTAAAAAGAGATATCAATTTTTATACCATAGAATTAGATTTTTTTTATAATTTTAATTATAATTTAAAAAATTTTATTATAGGTGTTTCCTGGGTGGACATGCACATAATGGCCAATAAAGTAATTTTGAAAGGACTAAGTGAAATCAATATATTACAAGGCGATGTTGATGAAATGTTCGAAGCTGGTCTTGCAGCCATATTCCAACCACATGGGTTAGGTCATCTTCTTGGAATTGATGTACACGATGTTGGTGGTTACTTGGAAGGATATCCGGCTAGACCAGAAAAGCCTGGCCTTAAGTCTCTGAGAACGGCCAGAAATTTGGAAGTTGGTATGGCACTCACTATTGAACCTGGGTGTTATTTTATTGAATCGGTAGTATATTGTAACAGATTATACAATTATTGCAATCTTAATAACATAGTTTTATTTCAGCTATTGAATCAGGCTCTTAATGACCCAAAATTATCTATATTTTTAAATAAAAACATATTGAATCGCTTTTGGAATTTTGGTGGTGTGCGCATCGAAGATAACATTTTTGTTACCGAAAATGGAATTGAAAACTATACACCTGTACCAAGAACGTAAGCCATTTGTTTACATTTATTTACAAGGTGTTTTCTGTGTAACAATAATCTTAACATTCAATATTATCTTTTTAATTTTTAGTGTTGAAGAAATTGAAGAATGGATGAGTAAAAAAGAAGTTGTACTAAATAATTTCTAGCAAATGGGATGTACACATTTTTCGTTATTTTTTTTTTTATTATTATTTATATTATAATCATCATACATTTATACTAAAGTAATAAAGTATACTAAAAAAAAATGTATATGATCTATTTCTTTTAAGTTAAAAACTCGTTTAAGTGGTACAATGCAATATATTTTTAATAGAAAAACTTCAGTTATTCAGAAGAACAAAAACATACAAGTAGAGATTTTAAATCAGATAAATGTAATGATGAAATAAATTATAAATATAAGAACAAATGAAGTAACGAGTTTTTGTTTCTTCTTTGATAGTGATTACAACTGTTATCATCGATTAACCGGGTCTAGGATAAATGGACACGGCCATCTAGACGCTACCACATGGATGCGAGGGAAATATTTTTGACGCCAAAAAAAAGATAATAATAATAATAATACAATAAATAATAAAAATAAAAAGATAATAATAATTGTATGTATATTATTTATAAACTGTGTATCTGAATAACTGCTATAAAATAAAAAAACTTATAAATATTAAATTCAAATTAGTATAAGTACTTACCTAAATAAAAAATACATACAAATAAAAATAGACGTTCTATGATAATGGGGACGGGTGCATCCACCGTTATAGGTAATTTAATGCATACCTGTAAGCAACGATAAATCATTGCTTATAAAAAGCGGAGTTCAGTTGATAGTGATGCTTTTTCAACAATATATATATATATATGTCATATTATAGTAAAATAATTAAATAGGCTTTATATATTTTTTTTAATAATATTTGTTTAATGTTGTACCAATTTTCCCGGTTTTCCTATGTTTTTTTAGTCTACAGAAAAAAAATTGTAATGTATAACAAATATATATCATACATTTTTCCTTTTTTTTTGGGAAAAAAACATAGAATCAGGTAAAACGTAGGAAAACCGGGGAAATAAGTACATCATTAAACAAATATTATTAAAAAAAATAAATAGAGTACTTAATTTTTTTACTTTAATAAGGCATATACATTGTTGACGAAGCATCACTATCAATTGAATTCTGATCAGAATCGCTTTTTGTTAGCAATGGTTTATCGTTACTTACAGGTATACATTAAATTACCTATAACAGTGACTGCACCCATCCCCATTATCCTTGGACGTCTTTTTAATGATAAATTTAAAAAAAATTACAATTTTTGAGTTACATGTTACTATAATTATTTGCGAAAAAATTCAAACAGAAGTAATTATCAAAAGGCTGTTGTTAAAAAACTGCTTTGTATTTATATGTTCCACCCAATTCGAGCACTGATCTCATGCAAATAATCAAAACTTATGTAACTTTCGGAAATCGGATGAGAGCTTGTATATTATTGTTATATATATGAACAGAGCCAAAAACTCAGAATCGATGTGTATATATTATAGGTACCTAACTGTGGTAACCACCGTCTGTTACTTTTATAATTTTATATTAGTCTCTTATTTTTGTAATTATTTGCTCTAATGGCGTGTTGTCGTTTATTTCAATTTAATTGTTCGGTATTTTAAATGATGGTTTTGTAGATTTAGTACCAGGAATCCAATGTGTATTATCTGTATTGCAGAGAATAATCTGAGGTTTTTTATTATTTTTATTGCGATGGATTATAGCCATTTTAATTTTTTTCGTCAAATATATGTACCATGATCTTAATAATTTGCAATGGAGGCCATTTTATCGTTGGACTGTCAATGATCTGGAAGGTACTAATAGGTACTAAAAGTTGCCTTGTGGAAGATATTTTCTTTATTATCATTTAAAGCATTACATAGGGCATAGAGACCACAATATCGTCTCCATGAACATTTTCGCCGGGTTTGTAGTTGCTAAATTATTAAAAACATAATAAAAATATTTCATTATTTTTATTATTGTTAGTATTATGGATCCATTATATATGGATGTAGTTCTAATTCATTATTGTTTTAATTGTTAATTGTTGTATTAATAGTAGGAAAATTGTTATATCTTAATTTTTTCATTATATGCATGGATATTGTTAATGTTATTAACTTCCTTATTTATTTTGTAAAAGAATGGTCATTTATTAAATTTATCATTTTTTCATATTCTCGTGTTTTCCACGTATCAGTTGTTCTTGTATTAGTTAATGTTTTATAACAGATAATTAGTACTATATTAGAATCTTTGAATTCAGAATATATTATTTGATTTATGATTCAACAATTTCGTTTATCTAGTCCAGCTGCTAATTTATGATAATGTAAATTATTCATGGTTTTATGTAAATTTCGCTAGGTGGTTTACTGTGTTCTAAGAATTTTTGAAATGATTGATAAAAGATAACCTTAGGTCTTTACACGAGTTCCTCTTAGTGTGGCCCAGTAACCATTTGGTATTAAAAATAAAAATAAAACAAATACTTTCCTGACCAGTTATGTCACTAATAAATTCTTATCATTTGTTTTCTGTATGATAGATTTAAGCTAAGATTTTTAATACCGAAATTTGGTAATAAAATTTTATGATTGACAGCCTTTTCCATCACCTTATTACTGTTATCTAGTTTGTTATAAATTAATTGAGTCATCAATGCCTATACTTGGTTTAAATCCGCATTAGTTCTTAGATAAAAGTTTGTTGTCATCTAGAAAATAATTTAATTTTAATTATTTTAACAAAATTACTTTTAACTTAATGACTTCATAAGTTATTAAGTCAATTTAAAAATATGATATACTTATATAGTGACATCTCAAAATTGAGAACTTTTAAATAACTTTATTTTATTATTTTCGGAAAATTTTAAGATACCCATTCTAAACGATTTTTTTTATGAAAATTTTAATGTATCACAATTTTATGAAACTCGATGTTATCGTATAACACGGATTAGTAGAATTTAAAATGGTTGTTACTCAATTATTCATCATAAACTAAACTAAACTATTCAATATAAATATGTGATACATTACAATTTTTAGAAAAATAATCTTTACAGAATGGCTATCTTAAAATTCTTCGAAAATAATAAAATAAAAAGTTATTTAATAATTAAATAGTTCAAATATGAATATTTGTAATTCTCTTCCCTGTAAGTAATATAAAAAAATGTAGAATTTGATTATCTTTATTATCTCCAGCGATATTCAAGGGGTATATCTTCGTGAGACAGCCTGTAATCCTGTATATAGAGTTGAATATTCAACCATTTCCAAAAGCGTATGCACCAATACTTATCGTTTAAAAGTCGACAACCGCTATTTACTGTTTTTTTTTTGTATCAAACATTGTACAAAATAACAGCAAATAAACTAGATAAATCCAAAAATAACTGCGATAACGTCTATATGACAGGAAATATATAAAGCCTATTTACTTATGTTACTACTAACTGACATATACATTGTTGACGAAGCATCACTATCAATTGAACTCTGCTCAGAATCGTTTTTTTTGTAAGCAATGGTTCATTTGTGATACGGGACCTGGAGTTGATCGCATACTAATATTTGGTCGCCAAAGAGGATTGATGGTGTGTTTTATATTTATTTATTTATTTAATATTTATACTTTACCAATTTCACTATGTGTGATTTTTTTTATAGTCTTTTCTAGAGACATTTTAAATTATCGAGTATTTTTAGTTTGTGAAATTTTATGTGGATTCAATTATTTTGGCTCATAAATAATGTTTGAACATATTATTTTCATTATAAATTTTATTTATTTTGTGCACAGAAAAAAAAATCTGAGAGTAATGGAATTATTTTTTTAAATCATTTAAAATTGCTATTTTTAACATCAACCAAATTGTAGATTCAAAACAAATTCTGAGCAGAGTTCAGTTGATAGAGATGCTTTGTCAACAATATATATGTCATATTATGATAAAATAATTAAATAGACATGGTATATTTTTTTTAATAATATACCTATTTGTTTAATATTGTACTGATTTTCCTGATTTTCCTATGGTTTTCCCGGTTTTTCAAAATTTTTGGGAAAATTCTTGAGAAAATCGAAAAATGACCTCTTTAAAGGACCTCCCTAGTTACATTTAAATTTAGAAAAAATGCTATTATTGTAAATCGGAGTAAAATTGTTGGTAGAAAAGTTGTCCACAGAAAAAGAAAATCATATCTTCCCGTTTTTCTCACTTCTTCCCTTTTATTGAGAAAATTGCCGGGAAAATCAAAATATTAAAAAGTGTTACGCCAAGAAAATTTCACATAAGTGTTTACATAAAAAAAAAAAAATAAACATCTTTGTAAAACCAATACATTCTTCGCTACACTTACAATATAAAATTGTACATGAAAGTTGACTATTGTAAAAGTTGTTCAAAGGAGATTGTGGGAGCGTAGCTCCCATGGGTCTTTGATATGTCCATAATTTTAGCACCCCCAAAGTTGATGGTCTATTTGCACCTATGTTATCCGACTTACAGTACAGTTTGCCACCGATAAGAACTAAACACAGTGATAAACTATGTAGGTAGGTACTAGGTACTTTTGTCATTTTCTACAGGGTATTGTATGGTTTTTATACCTGCTGTCTATGATGATGGCTTGTATGCTTTTGATCAATTTTTGTACAGTAACCTGTCGATGATCTAATTCGATGGCTATGCCCTTTTCGACACAGTTGGCGATATTAGACTGCTGATCGCCGAACACCGGTATGCCTATCATCGATACTCCAAAGTGCACGGCCTCCATGACGCCCATCAACCCGTCATGCGTTATAAACGCCTTGCTATTTCTATGACCTGCAGACATATTATAACATATTATAGGTACTTACTATATAATATAGAATCTGATATTATCTGATATTTAAACTAATATTATCAAAATAATATTAGGATAGGTATTATGATAATATGGTATGGGTGCAATCAAAATGCGCATTTGCTGCCCGTTAAAGACGAATCGACATTACTCAGGATCTGCCGTTGAGGTATCCGTTTGGACACTTTTATGTGTTCCGATTTTATATCGTCACTCTCATACTTCCATAATACGCAGTACGGTAGGGCTTCAAAAGCTCACACCATCGAAGTTAAAAATTGGTCCGGAAACGACGTTCCCTTCAGCAACGAACCGAACGATACGTATACGACACCTTGGACGCACACATCGCAGTAATCCAACCATTCCTATATACAAAAATAATACACACAGATAATAGGTACCTAATAATATTAATTAACTAGACGAGTTGCACGTTTTTTGATAATATGTCGAATATCGATATATACGATCCTTGGGTACTAATTATTAATATTCGAGATAATTTGTTCGTAAAAAATGTGTTAAAAAAACCGGGCGTTCCAAAATAAATAATTTAAATATTATAGTCATACATATGGTCATGGTTTACAATTTACAATAAATAAAACACTAGAAAATAAAAAACCGTATTTAAGCTCGAACCTCGATTAAAATTTATTGAAATATGATGTATCCTATACTCATTAGGATTATTTTAGACTAAATTTCGAATCTTATTTTAAAGGCAATAACCGATTTAGAAAAATGATTTGTCCAAAGCCCCTCAGTCAAGAGCTCGTCAAGAATATCCAACATTCGTTATAACTTCAAAGGTTTAAGGTCCCCTTTCAATAATATTGGCCGAATTGAAGTAGGCACCTACACAGATCGAGTGGACAGAACACCTACTCGATCCTATTTGGAAATTTCTCGTTTGAATCATAAATTCATAAATCATAATTTATAAAAGCTAATCGTTATAATATTGGCATCGTGCATTTAATATGTATCTTACACTAGCGTCATCGGTGGACAAAAATGTAAGTTTTGGTAGTTTAGTTTTTTATATGAAATTTTTTTTATTTATGTTATACTAGATATCTAGATTGTACATTTATACAAAATAGTAAAATACTCAAATACTGTTCTATAGGCCAAGGAAGTAAATGAGCTGAGGCAGCATATTGTAAATAATATTTAAGAACGTGAGCACCGCGGTAACGGGGCAATGCGGGTTTTCGATCGAAACACGTATGTATAAACACACATACGTATTGTTTTCAAGAGATCCGTTTTTGTATGTTTGTTTTTATTTGTAATAAAGAAGTTTTTAATCGCTAGTGCGAAATATCGTTTATTTTTGAGTATCCACAATACGTATAGCCTTATTCCGAGTCTGATCTGTAACCGATTAATTTATGGTAATTTGAGTTCTCAAAAATAAGTAGAGATGTACCATCGAAATATCGGTATATGATATATGGCGCCCAACGTAATTCGTAATCCACTACCCGAACTTCTTTATTATTTTTTTGTGTTTTTGTTTGTTTGTTTGTTTTCTTCATTTTAAGCAAAAGTGATTCTTGTGTGTTTCACACATATCGCGTTTGAAAAATTGTGAGTCAAATTAAAGTTTCTATCAGATTAAATACTTTCACGGCTGGAAGACTTCTTGCATCACAATGTTAGTTTCGGAGTGCATCCATTTTAATTACAAAATTTGAGTTTTAAACATTTAAGGTGAATATTGGTGTAAGGTGATATTTTGTATGCATGCAAGTCATAATTTTTCTTTTTATATATATATAATTTTTTTAGGTGTTAGTTAATTTTTTAAATTATAGTAGGAGTAATAACTAGTTAATTAAGTTTTTATAATATAATCCATTTAGTAGTATACTTTTTAGATCAAATATCCCAAATCATTTTTTTTTATTTAACAACACTTATTTCTAAATTTAAATCTCTTATTATAATTTTAAAATTTAGTAATTTATATAATTTGAGTTTGAAATAATTATAAATAATAATATATTCAAGTAAGAATTTAGGATTATTTAATTAGTTTTTCTCTCAATTTTATATAGGTAGTTAAATGAGTGAACTTAAAGACTCTAAATCGGACCTTCAATTACAATAAATACGGTAAACAGATATTTATACTCTCAAAACACCATTTCTTATACAATATTGCAAAAATAAAAATCTAAAATCTACAGGAAATACTGCCGAACTAAGAGCTATAGTAGATATTTAAGAGGAACTATAACTTTGGAAGACGTTGACAATTCATTAGACGCTGAGAAACGTAAAACGATTCTTAATAATTCGAAAATTGATAAAATTGATGTTGAACAATTACTAAAAGACGCCGAGCTATCCTATTCAAGTCCTTATAAAATACAAAACAACACAAACTCACCAACTACTTTCCCAAGATCCTTAGAATTATACGAAAACTTAAATAATAATATACAATTATTTTCAAATAGAGTGGAAAATCTTAGAAAATTCAAGTACGACTTGTAGTAGTTTCTTTGATCAAAGTACCCAAACATATACAAATACATTAATAAATCTTGATGATCCGATTACATTTCACAATAACTTATAACACGTATATGAAGAAATAGGGACCAACAAAAATAACTCAATAAATAATCAATCCAACCTTAATTTAAATTTAAATTCTTTTTTATCCCCACAAAATACACTAGAAAAAGAAAAATTAATGAAAAGAACCTTAATGATTAAATCTGATTATTTTACTGAGACTGAGGAAGTTAGAAAATTGCTTAAACAATATGCTATAAACAATAAACTATAAATACATCTTATTAGTATACTCCGCAAGGGCAGCGAAAGCGATAAAATACCGAATAACCGAATTGACGTGTCTAAGTTCAGTGTATATTGGTATGCGTAGCGTGTAACACATTTACGTTAGTCGCTTTTTCATCGGTTCGAACGATATGTAATCCACCGACCTCGATCACGTTGGGCACCAACGGCCTAGACTGTATCGGACTATGGTGGCTATTGACGAGGATGAACGCTGTGCGCCGGCGCACAATGTCCGGTATGGTTGGCATTTCGGGACCAAAATGCCTTCTGACCAGTTCCGTGGACGGAATTTTGATTGGGTATTCAGTTAATTATATTTTAACCTATTAACAGTAAACAATAAACAAGTTAAAACACTGTTACAATATTAATAATCGTAACATTCTTCATTCTTTAAATTAAGCAACTTACAAAAATCATGTTTTTAAGTTAATACATTATTTATTTATATTTTAGTTATATTATTTTGTGTATTACACAAAGTCTGACTATTTAATTTGTTCATCCGAATGAAACTTCTCGTAGGTACAGACTAAATATTTCAAAACTTAAGTCGTAAATTTTGATACTTTAATCGTAATATGGTTGGTAGGTCTGAGACCGCATGATAAAATTAATTCATTTTTGTAAGTGTATTTTACCAAAACTGATTTGGTGCCATTTATTCAGCCAATTAAAAGCGACGTAAACCGGACGACAAATTTTTTACAAACTTACATAGGACTCGTATAAGTTGCTGACATACCTGTTTATTTTATCATGACTTAAACATTATTTATCTAGATAAGATAAAATAGTTATTATCCAGATAAATTTATCTAAATAATCTTAACACTGATTGTGAGAAGAGAGAAAATATTTTTCATATTTTACATAATATACGTCTCACTTTTCTTCCATTTTTACAGACATGAAAATTAATATTGTGATGTGGTATTATAAGTACCTATATTAAATAACGTTTTACTGGCATACTTTTGACATATTATATTAGTTACTAATTTTTGTAATAGTTTTAAAATTAGTTTACTGATAGTTTCTAACAAATATTCACGTGGTTATGAATTTGTTTTAAAATTTAAATCAACATTACAAATTTAGTAATATTCAATTGAACTACGATACATATAAAACGGTGTAAACGTAGACTTAGTTTGAAAGTGAATCGTAACCTGACAGTATTAGGTTCAACAGGATTTCCGTTATTCTACATTTTAAACTTGACTACTGATCTGTTCCCTTTTAGAACAGATTATACAATAAGGTAATAATTGTTTATTATTATTATTATTTTAGATTCTGTGAGTAACGATATAATACGTAGTACTGATTAAGAATACTCAAAATGAAAAATAAGACAATTCTTCACAAAGGTTAAAAAATACAAGACCTTTAACCCAAGCTTAAAAGCTATCAGAGATACGAAAGAAAAAATAACTGTGATTAACTAGATGGCGCTAGTAATTTAAAGAGCTGCGAAATAGTGAACTACCGCAGTTACTAGTACCGGAATAAACTGGTCACAAAGTTGAAGTAAAAGTAGAAGACTTATCTATAGAAGAAACCATAAGAGCCATTAGTCTAGAAAACTAGAAGTCTCCGAGTTCTGCCTTGATAGTTGGCGATACCAGCAGAATTACTGAAGGCTGGAGGAAAAGAAGTACATAAGATAATACATGACATTTTTAGTAGAAACAGAATGGCCAAACGAATGGAATAAGGCCCATATAGTGATTCTCCTATACAAAAAATGCGATAAACTCAACTGGAACAACTACTGAGGAATATTCCTATTGAACTGTTCATATATAGTGTTTTCAAAGATACAGCTAAGAAGCCTTAAACCAATATCAGATAAATGCATAGGCGAATACGAGAGTTGTTTTCATAAGTTTAAATCGACAATCGATCAGCTTCCAACAGTAGGGCAGTTAATAGAGAAAAAATATGAGTTCAGACAGAATTTTTGGCAATTATTTGTCGACTTTAAGAAACCTTATAACAACATACACCATGATAATCTATAATATTATGCACGAATTTACAATATCAGTATTTATGTTAAACAATATTTCTAACAATTAAACAGAATTTTTTTTTCTTATAGTTGGTAAATTAAATTCGTAGATAAGAATTATATCTAAGGTCTACTTAGTCTAGGTAGCGTAGTCCTAAATCCGACCCTGTTCATAACTCATAATTTAGAATTTATTTATTCTTATAAGCCCTTAGCAATTATTCTTAAAAACTATTTAAGCTTCTAGAGGATCTACAAGTATAGAGAATTTGTGAATAGCGGTTGGAAAATGGAAAATTCAATCACGTATTCATTGTCTGGTTAGGTATCGGAACAAATGTTATATAGGTATAATGTTATATACAGGATGATTTTTTTATTATGAACCAGCAATTATGTCAGAGGAATCTAAGTAAATTTGATTTCTGTTTTTTCCAACTATTATGGAATCGTTTAAGCTTTATTTTAAGTTTTTAATTCTACTCCATATACCTTAAATAGTGTATACTTTTTATTTTAAAATAAGAACCCCCCTTTTTTAACACAGATTTGAATAAAGAATATTTTTCTAGAAATTTTGATGTGCTTATAACACTAATATCAAATTTACCGTTTATGAGTTATAACAGTTTAAAGTTTAAATGGAAGGAGTAGGGAAGGGTAATAAATTGCCTATATATGACCCTTCTATTCTACTCCGGTTTAAAATTTAAACTGTTATAACAAGTTAAAAACAATGTATTCGACTGAAACAATTACTCCGAAGTATAGACTTCACTAAAGTAAAAAAGGGAAGTATCCCTATACAAGTTATGAAACAATAAAAACAAATTTAATTTTTGAATGAAACGGAATTTTGGCGACAAATGTTGACAAATATAACTTGATATAATAACCATTTTCCAAATAAATCGTCCAATTATCACAACACACGTGGAAATTTGTGTAGGTATTAATTTTACAATATTGTAATATTACAATTTTAAATATAGAGAATATCGGTGTTTAAATAGTGTTGACTCGTATTTTCGTCGCACGAATAAAAATTGCAAAGCTACGGCTGTTTTAAATCGACAATGCACACAAATAATTCGAATTTAAACACTCCTCAGTCTGTAAATTTGGAGAGAAAATGTCAGTATGTACCGCTGAATAAAATAAATTGTTCACAAACGGGTGGCACCGGGGTGCGCAAAGCCGTTTTCCCGTGCTATTTTGTGCGCAAAACCTGAAGTACCACCCCAGAACAAGGGGGTTCTGCGGGTTGGCCTCGCCCCCCGATGAGCTGCGGCGAATAATCGGACGCGCGGACGTGAACGAACGCAGCGAAACATACGCTGGAAAACGGTCGTGATTACGCTTGGAAAACGCCGTCAATCAGCGGTTGTCCACTGTTACGGCTGCATCTATCGTCAATAACGTCATTTTCATCAGACCACGGCCGTCCTCCGCAGTTGTAGTCTTCGTGTCGTTTCCACGGTAATTTTATAGCAGCAGCGACGATTGTGGTGATGGGTGCTTGCCTTAGTACGTGTTACAAGAGTTCGACAGTGAGTGTATTTTTGGAAATACTTTAATATTACTGTGATTATAGTATTATAATAGCTATACAGAGTGTCCTACGGTGATATCCGTCGGCAAGTAACTGAAATAAAATACTTCATTTTTTTTTAAATTTTCTTTTTCAATCGGGTTTTGCGAGAGGGAGACACAATGTCATGTGGTGAGAAAAATAAAATGTTCATCTCTTTATCATTGAGAAAAATAACTATTTAAAATTTTCAAAAAGCCATTTTATTAAATATGTTGTTCTAAAAATATTAATGTATCTTACATTCAAAATTGATTAATAGATTTTAATAATAGTGGCTTTGATGAAATTAAAATTTCCCAAGAAGATACCTAAACAAATATAAATAAATAACACAATTTAAAAAAAATGATAACAATAATAAAAAGTTTATTTATGTTATTGATGTTTACAATTGATACATAATATATTAGTATTGCATTGCAACGTCAATCACTAAGGATAAAATCCTTGTAATGATAGACGCGAGTTTTTAAAAAATATTTAAAGTCACATTAAATATAAAACAAGATAATAATAATAATAATTTGAATACTAGATAAAATATTATTTTTAAAATAAAGTTTTTTTTTTCATTGACTAAGGGATGAAAATACAAATTTTGTTTTTTTCTACACATGGGCCCACCTCATACGAAACACGATTGAAAAAAAAAATATTATTATTATTATTAGCTGACGGGTACTGTAGGACACTGTAGGACACTCTGTATAATACTTTTATAGTGCATTTATATTTTCGTACGGCGTGTGCATGTGGTGTACAGGGTGGGCAGCTACATAGCCTAAAAACAATTGTGTCTCCTTTAAATTTTTGATTTATTTGAAATTATTATAGTTATTAATTGTGGTTAAAATGTATAATAAATTTAATATAAGTATAAATAATAAAAAAAAATGTTGTATACATTAAAAAATAATAATCCGTCAGCCATTAGCTTTTAAAAAAGTTAATCTATACAATAAAGTATTAAATCGACGTACTGTCGTGGTTGCGTTCTGATGTACGCTAGTATTTCATTTCAAAACCAACGTTTTGTGTAAAATAATCAGGCACGTACACAAAAAAATTTCGGAGGGGGGTTCATAAAAAATGTACAATAATCAATATTTATAAAAAAAAAATATTAAATTGATATAAATAAATTTACACAACTATTAATTTTCAGGGGAAGGTTAACCCCCCCCCCTGTATACGTGCCTGAAAATAATCAGACCCATGTAAAATTATTTGCATGTAAATTAATAATCGTTTTAAAAAAAATGCAAGTCATAAATAAAAGTTTTAAACAATGATATTAAATTTATATCTATAATATTCTTCTTTTCATTATTAATATAACAATGTATACAAATAAAAATTATAAACTGAATTTTAAATATAGTAATATAGAGGCAATTATCTTACTGGATTGTAGTAGAGTCCCCACTAAAATTATTCTGCCCATCCCGCGAAAAATTCCTGCGCACGCCTATGCACACACACTGAAACAATATTATATAATATGCTACTGTATGATATATTATATTATATGAGAACTTACTTATACCATAATTTATACGCCCAATAAAGACAGTAGCCTACCCGTGGTGTGAAATAGGTTAGAAATTTATTGGTATTCGATTTATACCCATTTTGACATATAAGTTAACTTTTTCACTGTGGAGCACCATTAATTTATGTATTTCCCGAATGTCTACTTACAACAATGACCTACCCATTTCGCGAAATAGGTTATAAATATGTTAAAAAATAATTATTTACACCTGTCATGCATGTTTTAGTTCTCTATATCATCATATTATTAGGTTAATTAGGTTTGTAAGTCTATCAATTTTGTTTTATTGTCAGGTTAATTCCAATCGGAGAGTGGGGGTGAGATTTTCCTAGGAATGTATTTCCTTTGATACCTCCCTTACGGGAAAATACTTTTAGAAAATTCATACCGGGGGTAAAATATGACTAGGAAAATCGTGAGAGGGGGCTCGGTATAGTAGGATATTCTTACCGGGCGGTAAGATTTGCTTGTTACACCGGGTCGCTTCACAATTATAGATACTATGATTTCCATTGACGGTTCTTAAGAAGCCCCCAGGGGGAGGGGAAATATTTTGCAGATTTTACATAATATACATCTCACTTTTACCCCCATTTTTACAAACATGAGAATTAATTGTGATGTGATAACATGGTACTATTTATAAATACCTACCACAAATTATAAAGCGTAGGTAAACACTTTCCTGTTTATACCTTAATCACATAAAATGTGCATTAATGAAAAAAAAAAAAAACTAAAACAAAAAAATAAATAAATAAATTACTAACAAAAATGTAACCTAACCTACATTTCTTACATTTTCTCGTTTTTTTTCTTCAATTTATCGCATTTGATGAGAAAACTCTTGAGAAAGTCAAAAAACGACCTTTCTAAAGTACCGCCCCAGTGAAATTTTCTTTTAGTAAAATTGCTATTATTATAAGTTGGAGCAAAATTGCTGGTAGAAAAATCTATAGGAAAAAAAATGGCTTAAGGGCTTACTCGAATTTTTAAGTGTAGCACCTATTCTGAATGTAAATCAGTGTGAGAGGATACTTTAGGAACCCTAGGATGAATATAAGTAAGTAAAACCATTAAGCTACGACAAACATACTTTAAAAAAGCCAATTATTAGTTATTTAACATAATATATATAATATCCGCAGATCAGAATTTTGAAAAACTATAATTTCGAAATTGAGCTAGTTCGTTCAATTCTGACCTTACCGTCGTTCCCTAAATCAGCAATATACATATGTTCAAAAGTTGTCAAAAATTAAATTTGTTCCACATAATTTTTTACTCGACAATTTTCGTCAAAATTTAATATTAAAATTCTTTTATGAAAAAAAAATTCTACATTAAACTCAAATTTTCATTTTTTTGCCACAAAGTAAGACTCATAATGAACCTCCTGTTAAACTTTCAAGTATTTCTGTTAAGTCTAACAATTTTACCACAGAATAACTATCGAATAAAAATTAGGTACAAAACTCGTAAAAATAAAATGTCTATAAATAGCTCAAAAATGGCTTAAATGTTTTTTGAACACTGTATAAAAAAGTAAAAAATAATAAATACTTTAGTAAAACCAATACATTCTATATTTCTAGACTCAGAAATTGATATAAAATAAAATATTCGGTGTATATTAGTTAGTTACTTATTTACTTAGTTATTAAAGATTAATATACGATTTTAAAACGCATTCCAATAAGTTCTAATGAGAGTATTTATAAATGTAAAAATATATTTAAAATATTTATGTATGAATTTAATTTTTTTTTTCTTTTCGATTGAAAAAAAAAATTGTTTATAAACTTTATCTACTCGTTGGAATGTTGGATACCTTTTAGATTTTAAATGAACATTTTTCCGTGAACTTATCGATTATATCTAATTATACATTATGTATATTATAATATAAGTATTATAGTTTTTTATAATAATTACTGTACTTCGAAATCAATATTTTTGATTTAACATTTTCATAGAAATGGTTGTTAAGAGTTCTGAATCCTCATTCCTGAGTATTTTATGTAGTATACCATGTGACCATATATCATATTTGGTATTTATTGTACAATACTGAGGTCTGAAACGAAATTGTTAACTTAATCAAAGTAAATACCTCGGTAATATTAAACAGGAAAAAAAAATACAATAGTACATAGTAATATGATAGGTAACATTGACGGTACAAACTCACTTCATGAGTGAAATTATTTAACTCATCCATCTATTAATAAAAGATCCCACGCCTCTACATTTTGTATAATATAAAATTATTGTTTAGGTATATCAATATATTAAACAGGTGACTTATTATCACTTTTAAAACTTTCAAGATATTACTGTTTTATACTGTGTTATTGTAATTTTGATAATTTTAACTGCATCCGTTATTTGATAAAACACTATCAACTTTTAATTTTCAAATGGCAACACCTATTTTCGATAACGAAAATCTATAAACATATTTAAAAAGCTATCCTAGGATAATGGGAACGGGTGCAGTCATTTTTGTAGATGGGAAGTTGGGAATGTAGAATATAGACGAGAATTTAATGTACACATTTGTATATAACGAATAATCATTGTTAACGAAAAAACGGTCTGTTGTCTGATAAATGTTTCTTTTTCACAAATTTGCTTCATTTTTAATCCATTATTTCTGAATTTTATATAATTTTCAGATTGAACTTCAAGTATTACATCAACGAAGTTATAGGTGTTAGGATGGCTACTGTGGAACATTTTTAGTTTTGAGTGTAAACTTTCACAGCTGTTATAGTGGTACGGTCGCAGCTAGCAGTTAACTGTGCCCAAATACTAGGGGGAAACATGGCGTCTGGTGAAATGTAATTTTCGAAAACATAGTCAGTGAATTTCACAATCCGACTATCTTTAGCTGGCTGTATAGCTTAAGTCATCAATGAAACAGTTGTTATAATCCATAAATGGCAATTTAAAAAAAAAAATATTTTAAATAATAATTATTATCTGTATTCGGTTGAGTATTATACATTTTCGTGAGTTCTAAACTTTGGATTTTCCACCATCAACTCTGTTCTAAATTAAATAGGTTTAAACCACGGACAGTTAATATTGTAACACGGCCTTTCTCATTTAACCTAGGTTTAAACACCTAATCAAGTTTAAACCATTATTGTAATACGGGCCAACAGTGTAATATTTTGCATTGGAACTATCGACGTTTATATACCTATTTATATACATATCTATTATTTTTATTTTTATTTATACCTATTTTAGATTAAATACCGGTTTTGATGCTTTAAATTATAATTTATAAATAATATAATTATTTCAGTGATAAAGTTTCTAGATAAAAAGGGTTTTTCGGGCTGTAACTAACCGACATCTAAAAGGTTTACCGGGCCGGAATTCACCGGTATCGACATTGAAAATAACACGTCGGGCTGCAACTCACCTGCAGCCATTCAGTTAGTCTCGTTATTTAATAGGTACACCTCGTCATACGAGCGCTCACTGGGGGGGGCTGGCTAGGCGGCTGCTCCTCCTGCGAGCTAAATTTTTCTTCCAAAAACTGAAATTTCAATTATTTTATTAAATTTGTAATTAAATTAATGATTTGTAAAATTAAATTAACTTCCATCGTTAATATTAATGAAACTTACTAGTAAGTAGGGTTCGGATTTTAAAGCAAAAGCCTTTTTTTAATAAATAAATAATTGGGAAAAACCCGAAAGATAAGTATGGGTAAAACGGCAAATATTTACGGCACGCCGCGGCGCGACGTTATCGTTTTCTTTATTTTTTTTATGTTAATACGATGTTTTCTACCAGAAATATTGCTTCAATCCAAAAATGATTACTAGATAAATTTTGTTCCTTTATAATATTTTAACACTAACAGTGTAAGTCGTTTTTGATATTTAAAGTATTTTTCATAATAATTGAGAATAACTAAAAAAGACGAAATATACAGTTTTTTCCCATTTACAGCACAAATAAATATTGCTCAAATAAAAAAAAAAAACATCAAAGTATATTTTTTGTTGTATTTGTAATCTAGTTGATGAACAAGAAAGTCGTTTTTTGTTTTTCTTCGTAGTTTTTTAAGAATTGAACAAAACCGACAAAAAATGCAGAAAGCACGAGAAAATGTACGAAAAAAATTATTTTATTTAAATTTTGTTATTTTAATGGAATTTAGTTTAATACATTCAAAATGTCGATAGATAACTTATATTTGCTTTTTATAGACGTAGACAAATTTTCAAAATATTTTATCCATTTTAGAGCTAATTATAGACCTTTTAATTTTGCGAATTTTGTACCCAATTTTTATTGGATAGGTATTCTGAGGTAAAATTGTTAGACTAAACAGAAATGTTTGAAAATTTAACAAGAGATTTTTCTAAATGTTGTACTTCTTTGTGGGTAGAAACAATTTAGATATCATGTAGTATTTTTTTTTTATAAAGGGATTTATTTTAATATCAAATTTTGACGAATTTCGTAAATTTTACGGCTTTTTTAAAACATGTGTAACCGAACTTCTCTTCGAATCGTTTTCCGTTATCAACGTTTTTTTAGTAGATTTTGAAATTGCTTTTTAAATAAATTAAATGATTTGTTTGCCTTTCTTCACATTTTAAATGATTTCTTTTATTGATCATACTGTCTTCAAATTCGAATATCACTAATAAATAATATTCAATTATATATTATATATATATATATATATAGATATATTCTTTCCCCTTCTAGCAAGGGCTGCGCACGATTATACACCTCGTACGTGTCTATAACAGTCGGAGGTATGTAAAAGAATGGAATGTGAATGTACGGTATATGAGTTTCCGGAATTTTTATTTTTAAACCGTATTTGTACGGATTAAATGTTTCCGGAATGCATACATTCGGACTGTATGAAATAGAAAACCTTGTATACAATTTATTTTCCGTAAATATTTTTATCAGAGAATACCGGCTATGGAGGAGCACTCACCCCTGACGTGTATGCGTGCCTGCGAGTGTCAGAGGGTTAAGGTTGAACTACTCGTATATAGGGTATGTTGACAAAGCATGGAATTTTCATTATTCAATATACTATAATATCATAACAAGATGACAGCATTTATTAAATGTAAACTTAAACACATCAGGTTCACACTATACTGGTCAAGAAATGTATAATTACTAATACTATAAATATAGTAGTTATCAACACTACAAAACCTCTCTAGACTCTGGAAATATTTGTTTAAACTCCCCGGTTTCTCTGATCAATGAAATTTAATATGAAAGTTATGCACCACAATAGAGTTAATAATTAAATGGACGTTATTGTGCAAAGTGCATGGGTCTGCTATCCACAATTATTTCAGTGCACTTATAATTCATTTAGTAGAATTATATTAACAATACAAAGTGTACTGGAATTAAATTATCCGTCGTACCTATTACTTTATTGTCATTAATTTTAAAATAATATTTGCTGTCGGTCGGTCAAAGCTCCTCGAGTAGGATACAGGAATAGGTAAATAATAATAATATTAAGTAGTGTCGGTCTAGTTAACTCGGATACTTGGCAATCGCCGAGGGTCCTGAGATTTATTCTTAAAATAGGAGTTCTACGGGAACACGTCAATAGCAGACATTATGTTAATTATTTTTGTAAAACAATACATTTCCTAGTATAAATGAAAATAATGTTATAATAATCTTGAAACATGGTTGACGTGATACAATATAAATAATCTAAAGCAATAGGTACTATAGCTTTTCTGTTCCAAGATCTGTATATATCATGAATATAATATAGAAGAAATAATAGCTACAGAAGATAATGTACCCGTTATAGAAAAACTAAATGTGATGACTACTTACCTAAGTANCATACTTGTACTATGGGTGAGCCATTGTTGTAGGTGAGAAGTTGGGAAGGTAAGATATAGAAGGGAATTTAATGTATATCTGTACGCAATGATTATTCTTCGTTAACGAAAAATGATTTTGAGAGGAGTTCGGTTGTACATGTTTTGAAAAGCCGTTATATTTACGATTTAAAAATAATTAACTTCGTAAATTTTTCCTTTTTTTTGACCACGAATTACTACTTATAATGAACCTCCTGTTAAATTTTCTGGAATTTCTCTTCGTTTTAACAATTTTATCCATAAAAAAATTATACGTAAAAAAACCTATAAAATTTAAATATCTATAAATAGCTCAAAAATGGTTACAACGTTTTGAACATTTTACCACATCTAGAAAAGACAAATATAAGTTTTCTGTCAAAATTTCAAGTCCTTACAAATATTTTTAAATGACTCAAAACAAAACAAAAAATGTAAAACATGCATAGTACATTTCGTACATTTTCCCATTGTTTCCACATTTTTCCCCGGTTTTCCTCATTTGTTATAAAAATTTATGTTATTTGCTAAAAATCTTGCTCTGTTATATACACGCGGCACCATTTCTGAAAGGGAATTTTGTCCATACGGTACTTTTGGGAGGTCATTTTTTGATTATCCATGTGGTTTTCATAATATCTAGGAACAACCAGGATAAAACATAACAAAAACGGGAAATTCGCGAAAAAGATACTTTGATTATTTTTCAATTTGGTTATTTGTTATAATTCAGTTAAAAATATTCGTAAAAACTTGAAATTTAGACAAAAACTTATGTTTTCCTTTTCTAGACGTGGTAAAATTTTCAACAAATTTAAGCCATTTTTGAGCTACTTTCACATATTATAATTTTGCAAGTTTTGTACGTAATTTTTATTCGGTAGGTACTCAGTGGTAATATTGTTAGACCTAACAGAAATGCTTGACAATTTAACAAGATGTTTATTAAATCTTACTTAGTAGTAAATAAAAAAAAAATCTAGTTTAATGTAGTATTTGTTTTTATAAGGGAATTTGGATACTACATTTTGACGAAAATTGAGTAAAAAATTTCAATTTTATTTTTTAAAACATATGTGTATTGCCGATTTAAGAAGAATTTAGTTTAAAGTTAGTATTTAGCGGACTGACTAAGTTTTGAAATTAAAGCTTTTTGAAGTACAGATATTATGCAGATATTTCATGTTTAATAACTCTATATTGCCATTACATCGTACCTTTTGTTGTAGTCGAGTTATTAATACATATTATCATACTATGGGTCGCGGGTTTAAAAGGAATTTGTTTGTATTTTTTTTACTTTTTACCTAAATAGGACAAATAAAATGCATTTTAAGTGTACTTATGAACCTAGCTATCGCTCGCTCAGATGATTTTAATCGAAAAATACCCCTCGATTTGTTGTGCAAACTTTTCTACCTGAAATCTTGCTCACATGTATCAAGTGTAGCTTATTTTCTGAAAGAAAATTTTATCTCCATGATTTAGGGAGGGAATTTTTGTGATTTTTCAATTGGTTTTCATAATAACTGGAAAAGACGGGATAAAATGTCGGAAAAACAGAAAATGTACGAAATATAGACATTAGTAAAAAATTATTATGGTCTTTTTTTTGTTGTGTACAACGTTTCTACTGGCAATTTCGCTCTGATTTACAACAACAACACTTTTTTGAAAGTAAATGTAACTGGGAAGGTACTTTAAGGTTGTCATTTTTCGATGTTTCCAAAAGTTTTCTTAGAAAATGTGATAATCCGAGAAAAACATGGAAAAACCAGGAAAAACGCAGGAAAACGGGAAAATCGGCACAATATTAAACAAATATTACCAAAGAAAATATATAATGGCTATTTAATTATTTTACTATAATATGCCATATATATTGCTGACAAAGCATCACTAACAACTGAACTGCGCACAAAATCGTTTATTCTTTAGCAATGGTGTATCGTTGCTTACAGATATACATTAAATTACCTATAACAGTGGCTGTACCCGCCTCCATTATCCTTGGACGTCCTTTTTTTTGTTGTTTTGATTTAAAAATATTCGCAGAAACTTAAAATTTCTATGTAAATCTTATATTTACCTTTACTAAAATTTTGGTGAATTTTTGAAATATACTTAGGTATTTTATATTTTTTTCATTTTTAATAAGTGTTTTGTAATCAAATTTAAACGAAAATCGCAAAAATATGTACGGCATTACAAATTATGTATTCCTGAACTACGCTCAGAATCGTCTTTCGTCACGCAATTGGTTTATAGTCGCTTACAGATATAAATGAAACAATCTTTTGTAGCCTACCTTCTCAACTTCTCATGTACAACAATGGCCGCTCCCATCCCCAGTATCAGCTCTTTTTTTTATATTAGTGTTGATATATATACAAAATATATATTTTGTTCGGTTTTTTATCGGTTGGAAATGTAGAAATAAAAGAATTATAATTTTTTGTAGGTATTTATGTTCATTTTGAAAAACAAATTTGAAGTATTCATTTAGTTGGTAACCGGTAGGTACTACAAGTTTACAAAACAATTACAAAAGTATTATTAATAAACATGAACATTCATTAGTTATTAGTGATATTGTGTTTTATAATCAAGAAATATAATTTAATAACCGTATTTATTGGAATTTAAAATTTAATTAAAAACAGATAAACGAGCGGAAATAAATAATATTTCTCTTGCTAATACGCATTATGGCGATTCTCTCAACTGGAAACACTCATTATCTCGGAAGTTATTAACATTTTTCGCGGTTCGTTACACTAACTTTTTTTTAAGTGTTACACCGCGAGTTTTAAATAATAAACAGTTTAAAAATCTCCCAGGTATAAAGGTGATAGCTGATAATCTTTACTACATACAAACTATGACGTTCAATAATTTTATTGTACATATCTGTGATTTAATATTGTGACCATGGTTAATTATTAGCCATTATCGTGACGTTATCTTTTTGTTTATATTAAGTCTAATAGTATATATTTAAAATACGTCTCAGACAGAAAAATCATAAAATGTATTATTTCCACTGTTGGTATTATAATTAGGAACTACGAATAAATCTTAAGTTCTTAGTTTTTCTACTAGGTATACGGAAATCAATATCATTCAATAGCTCAGGACAGTTAATGAGGTTGTTAAAAATATTGTACACTAATATAAAATCTGTTATCTTGCACTTACTGAGTGTAGGCTTAAGAAATATTCAATAACATTAGTTATTGTATTATAATATTGAGATAATGAGTGTATTCATTTAAATAGATTATCTTGTATATCTGGAAGCAACGATTAACCATTGCTAACGAAAAAAAAACGATTCTGAGCGGAGTTCAGTTGATAGTGTTACTTTGTCAACAATACAATACATAGTATACATCATATTATGGCAAAATGATTACAGCAATGTGCGTTTTCATGACAAAAATGATTGTTTTTATCCGAATAAACAATGTAGTTTTATATGTTTATACATATTAATTATATGATATACTATACATAATGCATTTATTATGTTACGGGTAAAAGTTGGAATCAGGCAAAACGTCATATTTCGGTTTTTGCTCGGACAAACCTAGTTGTGACCAACCTCTTTCTGGCAAATCTGTCACATAAATTTTAATTTTTTACAGTAGGTAGGTACCGTTAATAATATTGCAATATTCTTTGCACGGAAATATCTGGTTTTCGACTTATAGTGACAACATAAAATAAACATTTGGGCAAAACCGTAGATACTTTTATTGTAAGATTTATACAGTTTATTTAGTTATTAGATTTATTTATTTATACATTTATAAAATAAATTTATCGACGTGATTGCCCAAATGAGGTTGGCTACAGCTAGGTTTGTCAGGGCAGAAGCCGAAATATGACGTTTTGTCCAAGTACCGTGGACACTTCGCATTTCAAAGTTTTGCTCGATTTCGGCTTTTGCCCGTAAACAAATGCTATGTCCTTTATTTCATAAAGCAATGTTTTATAAACTAGCATAAATAAGGCGGTTTAATAATATTATATATTCACCATAGCCATTGATGCAGACTATATGTATACTCCAGGGCCGTAGCTAGAAACAATTTTCGGGGGGGAGGAGGTAATGATGCATTGACTAAAAATTAAAAAAATTAAATAGAATTAAATTAAAATTGATATTTCCATAACGGTTTAATGGACTAGTCCCATTTTGCATAAAATATATATATATCTATTCAAGGTAAATAAATATAAATTCGGTTTTAATTCGATTTCGTTGGAAATTGAACATCTCTACTTTCTGCAATTAGTGATTCACATATTATACATATAACAATATAAAACAATATATTTTATACTTATAATAGTACTAAAATAATACATTTTATTAAAATAACGAATTTATGTAAACTGCACTACAGCATTATGAAAAAATAAAGATAATATAAATATAAAATTATTAAATTTTTATAAAGATATTATTAGAAACTTTTTTTTTATTTTAAAATGATAAAATACACCCAAATATAACCAATAAAAAATAATGCAGGGAGGCATGCACCCCACCAAACTCCTTGGTATGGCAATAATAGCCACTATTCAGAAAAGATTCAGCTTAGGGTTTAATTTCTCTCTTCCCAAAAAGTCCAAAATTTTGAGTTTTTTCTGTATATATAATATTTTGAAATTAGCCATACCTCCCCATCGATACTTCCCTACCATGCTGATTCAAAGAGAGATTAGTCGTAAGTGTAAACTATTTAGAAATTAGCTTTCACCAAAATTTAGTACATTATTTGTAGGTATGTGCCAGTACCGAAGCCCTAATTAACTTGCGTGGGTGCTCCCCTTGACAACGGCAGTAGTGTCTTTTATTCAGATGAGGTTTAAGTCTATATTCCAAGAAAAAGTCCTATTCAAAAGCAGTTATATTTTTTCACGTTTTTATTTCTCGTATAAATATATTTGTTTGTTATTTGGAAATATTGTTGCGAATTTGTGATGTTAATGTATCACCTCTTGCATATAATATATGGAATATGACACTGCACTGTAGGGAATGTTAAAATAATTTTTTTTTGAAACATTTATACAACGTTGATGCTAAATGTTGCTGGGGTGTTTATTTAGTGACATTGCATAAATATTCCATTGAAAGTTACAAAAAGCGGAACATTAGCAGTTGCAGCAACGTTACAGTAACATCTATGCAACACGATCTGCAATATTACATGTTTCCTTGAATATTGCTGCAACGTTTATGGACTAGAATATTGCATATTGGGAATGTAGGTATATTAGGTATAATATATTACGGCCTTCTTTTTTCCAGTGAACAGCTTTTCTACCAGCAATTTTGCTCCAATTTATAATGATAGCAATTTTTTTAAAAGGAAATTCGACTGGGGAGGTACTTTAGAGAGGAAAAAAACGGGAAAATATAAGAAATGTAGATATTAGTTAAAATAAATTACGGCCTTCTTTTTTCTGTGCATAACTTTTCTACCAGCAATTTTCTCAAAAGTTTTTCCAGAAAATGCGAAAAACACGGGAAAATCGGTATAACATTAAACAAATATTATTATCGCCCTTTTGCATGCATTTTTTTTTTCGAAAAAAAAATGTGTGGAGATTTGTAGTCAAGATGACATGGAAAAATACTTAAATAATTTTTCGACTTTTTTTGGCCTTAAAAAAGCTCAAAATATAATTTGTGCCATAAATGGCGCAACGCGCACCAAAACTATATATTTGTGCTGGACTTCATGCATTAAATTGCTCAACAATATTATGTGCCATATTATAAGAGACATATGCATTTATAAAACAAAACTTAAATAACTACACCATATTATACTTATTTAATTATTTATTAATTTTTGTATCACATTTACCTGTTTTCATCTATTTATGTACGCAATTTTACCGCTAGATAAAAGTACATTGTATCAAAATGATTTAGTTTTTCGTGCCGAAATCAATCGTGTAAGAAGTATTGAAATCGAATAAAATTTAGTGTAGTTAATATTAATGTTATATAATATTATATTATGATATATCTAGTTGACCAATATTAAAATTATGATATATACCATATTTTAAATATCATTACAAATTTGTCAGTGAAATAATCGATAAAAATTAATCTGTGCCATTTTTGAGATAATATGCGGAAAGGGGTTAAATAAAATATTTAAAGCCTATTTAATTATTTTACTAGAATATGACATATATATTGTTCACAAAGCATCACTATCAACTGAACTACGCTCAGAATCGTTTTCTCGGAAGCAATAGTTTACCGTTGCTTACAGGTGTACATTAAATTATCTATAACATTGGCTGCACCCGTCTCCATTATCCTAGGACGTCTTTATGTATTCATATTTGCCGGCACGGCGCATCCGAGTAGTTTTGGTCAAAGCGGAACGCTATCTACTCGATAAAACCGCGTCTCCGCGTCTGCCGCCGGCGTATCTTCGCATCCGGGCGAGGTGAGCGCTGTGCGCACGCCCGTCGATCGATTTTGTGCGTGCCGTTCGTACCGGCGGCGGAAACGATGTGGACGTGCATGTATCGTCAACATCATGATCGGTTGGCGAGCGGAGGGTTGGGGGGACGGCACTTTCGTCGGCGAGCGCACGCGCATACGCACACAATTCACATAATTTAATACGACACACACAGCCCACGCACACCACGTACGTCACCGCCGTTGTAGTGGACGCGCAAGTCCGTCGAAGTATTTTCGATAGCGCGTTCGCGTTTGTTCAGAGTGCCGTTCGACGTGCAATTATTTTCGAATCGCAATTACAACGCGCTTTCGTCGTACAGCGTGGCTGTCTCGACGCCTTTGCGACGTCGTCGACGACGTCACGGTGGCGGCGACGGAAGAACAGCCACCCTAAAGTCGCGTATGCGTGCGTGTTTGTGTGCGTGCCGTGTGCGTGTGTACGTGAGCGTGTGCTGGTTAGTCCGGAGGCACGCGTAACAAGTACAAATGATAAACGATGGTCGACTCCGCTGTGCTCGGGTAACCGAACGACAGACGACTGCGTCTATTTTGTAAGTTTGCTGGAAATATATATATGTGTGTGTATATATATAACGTATAAAGCGCTATTATAATAAATAAATAATCCTTAATCGTATCATATGTATTAAAGCGGTCGGTTTGCACCGGTCGTTCTCTCGCTGCGTGTCGCGCGGTATTCGCGCGGCGATTTTTAATAATGAAATATTACGGGACGTGGGTGTTGTTCGGGATGGGTTGGGGGTGAGCGAACACCCGAGCAGAGCGGTAGGCTCGTGTCTCGCGCGGTCGCTCCACCGTTCACCACCACCTCCGTCGTCCCTGTTGTCGAGAGAGCCGTCTGACCCCGGCGCGGGTTCTGGTCGAATTCGGTAAATATTCGTAATCGCGTGTCCGTATTATTATTATATTGTCAACCGACCCGGTCGACCCGCGATCCGAGCCAAGACAAATCAAAACTAGCCGTGACGTATTATAGCAGAGCACGTCGACGGGATACAATATTCATGTTTTTCTCCGATCGACTATACGGAAGATGAACGAGGTTCATAGCGGTCGGATGGGGAAATCATACTGCCGATTTTTGCGTTGATCTTTAATCTCTGCTGACGGCTGTAAAACGAGACGTTCGCGAACATTCTGCGTTCATCCCAGTCCAAGTTCTGAAGGCGCGATTCGGCGTCGATTTGGCGTAGTTTAAAAACGAAAAAAAAAACAATCCTTTAATCGAGACGGAGACCACTCGGTTGCGATGCGATGACATTTTGGTTACAACATTCTTTTGGCAATTAAAAAAACGAAAATATCAACGAAAGAAACCGAAATGTCTTCCTGATCCACCCCATCCTCACTCCCCCAAAATATGAAAATGAGGTTTGAAGGTACAAAAGGCTCTTCAACGATGCATTTACAATACGAATTACAAAATTTGAAACAATTTCAACGATTGCACGATACATTTCATTTCAATTTACTGTATTTCATGTTATCAATTTGGCAATTTATTCATTTGACTTAACTGTTTATCTATGTTATATACTAATACACAGTGTTCGGATTGTAAAAATAAAATACTGCTGGCTGTACGACTTTAAAAAAATTAGCGTGTCACGCAATTATTAAATTCAACGTAACCCGTAAGTGGCATGAGATGATTTTCCCCTCATATCCATTTTTGATCAGTACGTTAACGAACAAATAACCACTCACAAATTAATCTCAATTTAAAGAACAAACAGCCCATTTTTTTTTCTTTTTTAAATGAACTTAAAAGAATTTAAAATATTATCAAATTATGACAGACTATCAGTATTGGAAGAATTACTAAATATCATATAATATTGTTCTGTGGTAGTATAAAAGCATTCTTTGTGTCTTTTTCAGTATGACTGATTTTATTTTGCAAAACAATAAATTAATTTTAAAATTATTAGAAGAAGAAGAAGAAGAATTTGAAATGTTTTTTTCTTTTTCCCCTAGGAAATCAGTGAATCACATATTCAAAACAAGGGACGAAGAACGGTTTTTCGAAATTTTAATAAACCGACATTTAAAAAAAAAAAAAAAAATGAAATATAATTTTGCGAATATTTTAGGACAAATATTAAACAGTACGATTTTTTTATTAAAGTTGATTGAGTTAAAATACTCGTGAATCGTGAATGTGTGATAGAAAACTGATATGACTGCGAAGACGTGGATATTTGTTATCAATATTATTATAATTTTATCATCATAAATAATAATATGATAACGTGAAACAAAATAGATTTTTTTACACCAGCCTATAGAGTAATAATTATTCTATGCACCAGTCGCCGCCGATCCGCAGTCGTCGCTAGGAAACTACACAACGATAATAACGCATAACCAGTAGTCGGCGGCCGGCCGCACCTAGGTAACCTAGGAACTTTAACAAATATTAATTACACATATATGTTCAGTTTTGATTCTTTATTTAACAATGTATGTAACCTATGAATTAAATACCAATAGTAAAAGAGTACCTTTAATCTATTTTTTGCCTTTATCATCTTTGAGTCAAGTTGTATGAAATACGTTTTTTTTCTCAAATAATTATTATTATAAGTGCAACAAAATTTAATATTAAAAACGAATACAAAAAATATCATTATATTATAGCCGTTATATATTTCTTAGTTTTGTACTGTACATCTAACATTTCGTATAAGACAAAGTGTATCATGCTATACACAATTTTAGTCTCAGCAGTCCTCCTTTTACCAATTTTCAGCATAATTCAGTGACTAATAATTTACGAAAAACGACCTACTCAAAAACACTGACATTAAGCTAAATGTTTCTTTACTCATATACATTTATTTTAGATTCTACTATGAAGCTTCTTTTTTTTCTTTTTTCTCTTTTCTTTAGGTGTATTTGTTTCTGGTAGAAAATATTTAAATACGTATTGTCTAGTTGGTGCTATAAGGAAGGAAGTTTTTTATATATTTTTGTATTCTTAATAAGGGAAGAAACTCGTTTAAAGTTTAAATTTTAACGGAAATACATTTTATTAAAAAAGACGTCCTAGTATAATGGAGACGGGTGCAGCCACTGTTATAGATAATTTAATGTATATATGTAAGCAACGACAAACTATTGTTAACGAAAAAAACGATTCTAAATGCAGTGCAGTTTACAGTGATGCTTTGACAACGATATACATGTCATTTTATGGTAAAACAATTAAATAGGTATTATATATTTTCTTTAATAATATTTGTTTATTATTATATCGATTTTCCCGTATTTTTTGCGTTTTCCCCAGCTTTCCCATGTTTTTCCCAGACTATCACGTTTGTTAAAAAAACTCTTGGAAAAATCGAAAAACAACCTCCTTAAGTACCTTCTCAGTCAGATTTACTTTTAGAAAAAGTGCTATCGTTGTAAATCGGAGCAAAATTGCAAGTAAAAAAGTTGTACACAGAAAAAAAAGGCCATTAAATTTTAGATTCTGAGTGTAACGAAGAATTTGATTTTAACGAAAAAATTTGAAAAAACCGGCCACAATATTTGTTTCATAATATCTACATTTCGTACATTTTCTGTTTTTCTGAATTAATATCTTAGTAAAACCAATACATTCTTCGCTACACTCAGAATCTAAAATGCAAAAATATTATGTACCTACCGTTACATGCATTTCACAGAAAATAAATAGCATAGGTACGTTAAAATGTCTATATAATTAGTCGAAGTACGGAGTCCCTTCCATCTCCCCCTCCCATTCAAACAGTGAATTAATATAATTATGTAAAATGTATTTATACTTTTTATTTGTATTATCATTTGAGGAATTTACTTATAGTGCAATATTTATTATAACTTTCAACATGTTTCAGCATCACTAATATAAAGTAATACTATTTGTTCAATAACAGGAAATATTTTTAACGAGAAAATAATAAATTGACAAATAGTTTCATGATTGATGGATTCTAGTTCTTTGTATGCAACTAAATATGATTTATTAGGCGTCCCATCTAATTTACCGATTAATAAATTTGCAATAGCCAAACCTAAACGAAAATAGTATATTTTATAAAATGAAAAATTTAAAAAAATTATTTATACAAACCTCTTGGATCGGCTGTTTAGTCAATAATTATGTAAACGTAATTATTTCCAATATCACTATTTTAATATTTAACTATCATTATTTGGTCCATAACGCTTTTATAAATATTCGGTATGTAATTTTTTCTTAAAGTGCTTTCGGAATTGATTCACCAGTATGTTTTTCCAAAAATGATTTTAACACATAATTGCCCAGCTTATGCAAAGGAATATTTGCAGCAACAAATGTATTACATAAATCTTCAAAAAATACATTTTTACTATTTAAATTTTGAAAAGTAATCAAAGGCTGTTTTTTTTTCATTATTCCTTTGTAATGCATTTATGTGTTGGATTAAAAAATACACATGTATTTTTGAAATTTTATGTAGTATATTACGTGTAGCATGAGCATAAAATACAAAACTTATTTGTTTTGAAATGATGATCTAATTCGAAATTTTACTTTTTAAAGATGATTTTATTTTAGGCATTATGTCAAATACATTCATTTAACTACCAATTTATATATATATATATATAGAGAGAGAGATACGCTTATCGCTCGTTGCGCTTACCAAGCTACTAGAGAATTCTAAACGAACGATAAACGCGTATAATTTAAAAACGTGGGAAAACTGCAAAATATTGCATTATAAAATTAAATAGGCAGAATATTTTTAGTATATATCGGCTATATATTTAATCAGATCTGATATATCTTTATTGGAAAAAAAGTTGCTATATCAATTAAATCTGGTCTTTAATTATAACAAAATGGTTTTACAATGATGTTTATTCTGCGGACAACTTTTCTACCTGCAATTTTGATCCGATTATTTTAGATATAATTTATTATTATGTTTTACCAACTTGTGTATTTTGTAAAACTGGTTTTAGATTTTGGATGTATTTAGTCTGTAGATATGGGTTTTTTTTAGATTTAATCTTTCTACAAAAAATATTGATCCCATTTTCAAGTGTAGTATCTTTTTTGAAAGCATTATGGATATAATGTTGGTACACTAAGAAATTATTATTTTTATATTACTTTTTTGATTGATTTTATGTGGATAAAATGCTTGACAATTTTACACGCAATGAAGCTTTTTTACAAGCAGCTAAATTTTAAACGGAAATTGTAAATATCGCGGCATTTTAAAACAAACATGTTTAATTTGTTTACCAAACTTCAATATTAGAATTAGTATTATTATCAAGTTGCAAGGTCAACTACTCATTTCAAATAGATTATTTTGTTATTTTTGTATATGAACACCCAAGGACTCCTATATGAAAAAATTAAAAGAGACGATATTTTTTGGGAAACAGAAATGTTAAAACAAGTAATTAACTTCTACCATCATACTTTTCTACCTGTAATTATTAATCTGAGATTTGATCGAGATTTGCAATTGAAGGATAGACTCACTTCGGAATGATAATATTATTTATAATTTATTTTTATTATAGAATATATTAGGTACACCTACTTATTGACTTTTTATTATTTTTTTTTTTTAGATCCGGAAAGTAGCGAAGAGTGTATTGGTTTTACTAAGATGTTTATTATTATTTTTTTTTTTTGATACTGTGTACAAAATGTCTACCAAAACTCTCTGAGAATTGCTTATATATATATGCGTGGCACCATTTTTGATTTTCTATGCGGTTTTTATAATATCTGGGAAAAACCAGGATAAAACGTAAGAAAAACGGGAAACTAACAAAAATAATGCTTTTATTATTTTCAATTTTGTTATTTGTTGAAATTCAGGTAAAAATATTCGTATCATTAAGTCTTATTTTGTGGTAAAAATAAAAAAAAAAAAATTGAGTTTAATGTATTTTTTTTTTAAACGGAATTTTAATATAGAATTTTGACGAAAATTGTTTGAGTAAAAAATTTTGTGGAACAAATCTAATATTTTAATTTTTTTGTTTTGAACATATGTATATTGCTAATTTAAAAACGATGGTGAAGTCAAAATTAAGCGGACTGACAAAGTTTCGAAGTTATAGCTTTTTGAAGTTCTGATATTATATATTATGTTAAATATCTCTATATTGTCTTTTTCAAACCATATTTGTCATGATCTAATGTTTGTTTATGCCTATTATTATCCTAGGAGTTCCGAGATCAAACCGGTGTGTCGAAAAAAAATGTTTGCATTTTTTCTTCTGTTTACCTAAACAAGAAAAAAACAAATGTAGTTTGGATGCACCTAGAGACCCAAGCCACCCTCGGACTATTTTAATCACAAAATACCCCTCAATTTGTTGTGCAAACTTTTCTACCAGAAATCGTGCTCTGATGTATCAAGTGTAGTTTATTTTCTGAAAGGAAATTTTATCTTCATGGTAATTTAAAGAAGTCATTTTTTGATTTTTTAAGTGGTTTCCATAATATCTAGAAATAACTGGGATAAAATGTCGGAAAAACAGAAAATGTACGAAATTTAGGTATTAGTAAAGAAATATGGCCTTTTTTTCTGTACAACTTTTTTACCAGCAATTTAGCTATAATTTACAATGATAGATCTTTATTTGAATGAAAATCTGACTATTGGGAAAATACTTTAGGGAAGTCATTTTTCGATTTTCCTGAGTTTTCTCAGAAAATGTGAAAAACTGGGAAAAACAGTTATATCAGTACAATATTAAACAAATATTATTAAAAAAAATATATAATGCCTATTTAATTATTTTACCATAATATGTCATATATGTATCGTTAACAAAGCATCACTGTCAACTGCACTGCGTTTAGAGTCGTTTTTTCGTTAACAATAGTTTATCGTTGCTTACAGATATACATTAAATTATCTATAACAGTGGCTGGACCTGTCTCCATTGTCCTAGGACGTTTTTTTTTAAATAAAAGGTAAAATATAAAAACCAATATATATATATAGTTACAATAAACAGAATCTAAAATATAATATACATAATATTCCTAGAAGGTAATTAAGAGGGCTGGAGCTCAACTAGTTTTTATAAATTTTAGACCAATAAGCATTGTGAAATTAGACATATTTCCCGATGTCCGATTTAAATTTTTAAAGTATCTATGCTTATTATAGGTTTTTTAGGAAACCGATGTTCGATTGATGAAGACCATCAAAACTGTGATATATTTTTTTTAAATTTCCGTGAAAATACCGAATTACATTTGTATTTATTTTAGGCATTTTGAATTTATTGTTTTATAGGATTTTTAATCCAAAAAAATATTATCTCTTTTAAATTTTTGAAATGAAAAAATTGGTGACTCAGTTCACCACATTGTAGATGGACTTTCTGCTAAAACAGTTAATAACATATGGATTAAAAGGACGTTATACTCGCATCTACTGTCTTAGGCCAACTACCGGGTAACATACAAAACCAATGCTTGTGCAGATTAAATAAAACTAGCTCAATTTTAATTTTAGAGTAAAAGTATCCGTTTTGAAATTTATAGAGAACAATATTTTGGAGGTAATATACTCTGGTGTTTTTTTTAATTATGAACTATTAAAAAGTTACAGTTATTTAAAAAAGCAAAAAAATAATGGGTTTTGTAGCTTTTATATTGAGCCGTATATTTTGAATAATAAAAAAAACCCAAGACATTCCTCTAAAATATTGTTCTCTATAAATTTCATAATTAGTACTTTTACTCTAAAATCAAAATTAAGCTAGTTTTACTTATTTTGCGTAAGCAATGTTTATGTATATAAGCATTGTTTATGTTATCAGTAGTTAGACTGAGACATTATATGCGGGTATAACGTCCTCTTAAAGTAAAATATCAGTAAATAATAATTCATAACTAAAACTCTTGGGAAAATCGAAAAATGACCTCCCTAAAGTACTTTTCCAGTCATAACTCAAATTAATAGTCATGTCGAAGAGAACATAACAAAAAATCGGGAAGTATTAAAAAGTGTAATTCGTTCTGTTTTGTATTACACTCGGCAAGATATTGGTTTACGTTGTCATTATAACGCAAACACTTCTTTAAACAAACATGACCTAGAAACCAATATATGAACAAGCAATAATCAAGATAATTTTAAGGAATTAGTTGATTTACTGTGTATGGAAAATGAAAAAGATTTGAATTCTTTGTCTAAAAATGCAAAATATACATCTAACATTGTACAAAATGATGTTTTAGTTGCGTTTACAAATATTATTACACAAACTATTATCGAAAAAGTAAATTAAGGCAGTTCGGTCTACAGTTTAATTGTAGATGAAACTCGGGATGCTTCAACATTGGAACAAATGTCAATATGCATTAGGTATGTACATAAATCAATTATTAAAGCATGGTTTTTAGGATTTGTACAAGTAATAAAATTAGATGCACAAGGTCTCACTAATTCTATTATCAAATTTTTAAACTCGGTTGGTTTAGACATTACAAAATGTATAAGTGAGTCTTACGATGGTGCATTAGTGATGTTGGGTTCTATCAATGGGGTACAAGTAAAAATTAGAGAACTCTCTAAAAACTAATGTCCGTATATACATTGTTACGCACATCGACTTAATCTATTTTGGTTGATGTCGCTAAATCAGTTGAAATTGTTGACGATACGATGGGATTACTGGAAGCAATTTATGCATTTCAATCGAGTTCAACTTTACGTCATGACATATTTTCTGAAGTTCAAAAAGATTGTGAACACATATTAAAAGTTCCTCAACATAACGATACAAGTTGGGTTGCCAAATATAATGGTATTCATTTATTTTTAAATCGATTTGAACATGTTGTAAAAGCTTTGTCATGATCAAAAAGTTCAAAAAGAAAGAAGCCGCAGAAGCCATAGGTCTACTGAATCAATTTCGTTATTTTAACATAATATTTGTTCTAATATTTCTTGATACAATTTTATCAATTGTCAACGTACTTTCAATACACTTGCAATCGTCTACCCTTGATATAATTAAATGTTTAAATTTAGTAGAATCTACTATAACAGAGCTTGAATGTTTACGTTCGGATGATCATTTTAGTAACTATTCATACAAAATCTGAAAATATGGCTTCACATTTAAATATTTCATTATCAAATGATGAAAAATGCTATAAGAATATTAATAGTACATTAACTAATTATGTTATTACTTCAACAACTGGTTTCAAAAGCAATAATACTACGATTCAAAAAATGCGAATTATGTATTTTGAAATGGTAGATAATATACTGAGTGAAATGAACAATTCAACAATTTTGATATTTTAACTGCAATATTAGTATTCAATCCATCTTCAAACAATTTTTTAGATGATTATTTTGTTTTAAAATGTATGAACTATTATGGAGATAATGAATATTTCTCGAATAAAGTAGTGAACCAAAGCCGATTGGCGAAAAATATCTATAGTAGCTGTACAAATAATATTATGCATTTTTACAAAAAAATATGCGATATGGGAAAGTCATTTGAGGAAATTAAATTGTTTGTAGAACGCGTGTTGGTTATACCAGTAAGTTCGGTAACAGCCGAAAGAAATTTTTCGACGATGAAAAGAATCAAGACATATTCAAAGACATCTATGACAACTACGCGTCTTCATAATTTGGCATTGATATCAATTAAAAGGGAGTTCAGTTCGGAGTTATTGTGAGATTCTACAAAGATTATTGACGAGTTTGCCAAAATGAAAAACAGAAGAATTAAATTTACTAAATAAATATTATAAAAAGTTATTTTATAAGAATATATTATACATATGACTACAAAGTAGTAAATACAACTTAAAAAATAAATTAAAGTTTTTCTTAAAAAAATTGTGTATCTTATACAAACTATTCTTATAATCGAGCCCGTCCTGAATTTTTACCCCGGACATACCCCTAGCTCGAGCCCCCTTAAAGTTAAATACTTGAAAAAATAAAGGTTGAACAAATTATCAAATAATTATGTTTAAACACGCGTTAAGGTACGGCTTCCAAGGCGCGGCTAGCCGATCGTCGAGACCAGCCGTCGCGATCAGCCGCCGAAGTCTGACTGGTTTCCTAGACATACAAATCGCCGCGGCTCTAAATATAATTTCATTATTTGTTTAGTCGTACTTCGAATTATGTTGTGTTAAGACATATATTTAAAGTGTTAAACCATGTCCGATTTATTGTGCATTTTTAATAATAACAAAATGATCATTGATTTGTTTGAAGAAGAGGAGGAAGAAGATAATTTATGTTTACGTAATTATTTAAATCCAAATAAATGGAAACCAACTAACATTTTATTTAAATATTATAATTATTATTCAATACAACAATAATTATTATAATTCAATACTAGAATATTAGTTAAATTATGGTAGTATATACTATATCTCTATGTACTACTATCAGTGACTGCAAACATTTTAACACAAACATTATTTTCGACTAGAGTCGCCGGCGGCTGTCGCGGTAGAGCCGCCGGCCACGGCGTCTAGTTCAGTCGCGAGCCGCAACCGCGCATTGGAAACCAGTCTATAGGCATTACGTGTAAACACAGTTCATGCAAAAGCCGCGCCTTGGAAACCGTATCTTTAGAGCTAAAATTATTATATTACTTATAAAAACTATTAGAACCTTTCAAAAATTGTTCATCTTTGTACCTACCTGTTTTGACACGAAATCGATATTAAATGTTTGGTTGCTGTTTTTAGAGATTTCATACTCTGTAATTTTTCTTTAAAATCCCAAGCTGAGACCAAAGTTAAGTACTTTTTATAAGTATTTTAATATTTTGTCTTTTTGCGCTTAATTATAATTTTGGAACCTAGTCAACTTAATTTTTCTGCTACACCATGTATATTACTCACTCATTCGATTCATTATGGTGGTCACCATGTTTTAGGATATGGTTCTCCGCCATAGGACCGATAACGATATTTAATTGTTAAAATGTATGATAAAAATATTGAATAAACCATTTAGATTATCGATATATAATTTCAAATGTAATGTATCTGCTTTTAATTTTATATTTATTTTTCTAACTAAAACTTGGCTTACTGAAAACTTTTCTATTGGTGAGCTTGGTCTTACCAACTATAATGTTTTTAGATGTGATAGGAGTATTGCCACTAGTTTATGTCTTAAAGAGGTGGGGTACTGTAGGGGTTCTAGTTGGCATACGTAAGGACGTTTTTTCCTTTCCTATTATTGTTTATGAATAAAATGTTGAGCAGTTTTTGTTTGTCTTTCTCTTGGTATAGAGAAATTTGTTATAAGTAATGTATATTTTCTTCCTAACTCTTCACCTGCTTTATATAAATCCAATATATTATCGATCGAACATATTTTCAATCATATATTATACTAACCATACTTATATTTTTAGCGGAGACTACCTATATAACCTACCTGATATTTCATGGACCAATGATGAGTCTGGTTTAATTTATTCTTTGTCTTCCAGAATTCCTTGCATTCCTGAATTTTTTGCGGTAAATTATTTTTACCAAAACAATAATATCTTTAATAAGTATGACTCCATATTAAACTTAATTAAAATTAACAAGAACAAAAATTAAAATGGAAAACCACAGAAAATATAAAAAAAGTAAAAAATTATTGATTGATAAATGAGTATATAATAAGCTACCTAAGATATCTAAAAGGTATCCAAGATATTCAAAAAAGTGTGTCATACTGCATTGATTTTTAATTTTTATTAGTATTAAATATAAAGTTTTGTAATTGTTTTTCGCTGTAAATATATATACCTATACAATGACTCGACACATGACTTTATTTATTTATTTATTGACTCGTATAGATTCTGTTACTCGAATAACTCGTATTACTTATATACAGGATGGTTCCCTAAGCGTGCTTGTCCCGTTTTTTTGGTTAAATTTTGCATATATTCAAATTTTTATTTTTGGAATTTTTAAATGTAGTTAAAGCCGAATTTTTGAATACTTAAATTTTTCGAAACATTTAAGAAGTATCCTGTGGTGACGCTAACTTTGGTTTTTCAAGTAGAAACTTATATTAAAAATTCTATAAATGGACGACGTATGACATTAAATACATTTCGGTATCAAAATGTTTGATTTCCGTCAACCTGTTAATGAGATATCCCATTTATAGGTTTAGGTAGGGGGACATTAAGAGCGTGTATGGGTCTGTTATCCAATATTATTTCAGTGCACTTATAATTCATTTAGTAGAATTATANTCCTCGAGTAGGATACAGGAATAGGTAAATAATAATAATATTAAGCAGTGTCGGTTTAGTTCACTCGGATACTTGGCAATCGCCGAGGGCCCTGAGATTTATTCTTAAAATAGGAGTTCTACGGGAACACGTCAATAGTAGACATTATGTTAATTATTTTTGTAAAACAATAAATTTCCTAGTATGAATGAAAATAATGTTATAATAATCTTGAAACATGGTTGACGTGATACAATATAAATAATCTAAAGCAATAGGTACTATAGCTTTTCTGTTCCAAGATCTGTATATATCATGAATATAATATAGAAGAAATAATAGCTACAGAAGATAATGTACCCGTTATAGAAAAACTAAATGTGATGACTACTTACCTAAGTAATTTATCTTCAGACATTGTATGAAATAACTTCAAAATCGTATTTATTTAATACGCTTTATTTAGCTATGAAATAAGTATTACATCTTCCGTGTACACAAGTTTCCTATGAACATGCGTTTTAAAAACTAAAAAGATACGGACATACTTGTACTATAGGTGAGCCATTGTTGTAGGTGAGAAGTTGGGAAGGTAAGATATAGAAGGGAATTTAATGTATATCTGTACGCAATGATTATTCTTCGTTAACGAAAAATGATTTTGAGAGGAGTTCGGTTGTACATGTTTTGAAAAGCCGTTATATTTACGATTTAAAAATAATTAACTTCGTAAATTTTTCCTTTTTTTTGACCACGAATTACTACTTATAATGAACCTCCTGTTAAATTTTCTGGAATTTCTCTTCGTTTTAACAATTTTATCCATAAAAAAATTATACGTAAAAAAACCTATAAAATTTAAATATCTATAAATAGCTCAAAAATGGTTACAACGTTTTGAACATTTTATCACATCTAGAAAAAACAAATATAAGTTTTCTGTAAAAATTTCAAGTCCTTACAAATATTTTTAAATGACTCAAAACAAAACAAAAAATGTAAAACATGCATAGTACATTTCGTACATTTTCCCATTGTTTCCACATTTTTCCCCGGTTATCCTCATTTGTTATAAATTTCTGCCAAACGCTGACGAGATTTTTCATTTTTAATTAAGGGTTGAAGGAGAATGAGGAAGATGGGATACATAAAGTTATTTAACCAACGGTAAACTGTTGATAACCAAAAAAGATTCGGGGCAAAGTTCGGTTATACAAGTTGTCAAAGGTCGTAATATTCACGAATTTCGTCAAAATTTGATTTTTAAACTTATGTATAAAAAAAATAACTACTTTAAACTAAATTTCTTTTTGATCACTTATTATGACCTATAATGAACTCTTTATGAAATTTTTAGGCATTTCTGATAAGTCTAGTAATTTATGTACATAATACCTACCAAATAATAATTATATTAATAATTCGCAAAATTAAAAATTTTATCAGGAAAGTTTTATCACGACTAGAAAAAGTAAATATAAGTTTTCTGTCAACATTTTAAGCCTTTATGAATATATTAAACTAAATTACATTAAAGAATGTAATTTAAAATAATAAAAAAAATTGTATTCATACATTTTCCCGTGGTTTGTGAATTTTTTTTAGTTTTACTTTATTATTAAGAATACTACACAGGAAATCTGTAAACGATGGTTTTATTTACTAATCAAAATCCAACAAAAAGGTCTCCTGATCTATTGGATCAATATTTATGGTAGAAAATATAAGCCGTACAAATTTAAAATAATGAAATCTTTTTGTCATAATTTGGAAAAAATCGTATATTTATTTATTTTTTTTGGTTTTTCCCAATTAAACATAATTTGTACATATTTAAATAATTACCCTGGGACTTGGGATGCTATGTTGCCGTAAATATTAATCTATTTAAATTTTTTGTTATTTCCCAATTATTATAGAAAAACTATTTTGGATATCGAAAAACGACTTCTGTCAGGGGCGAAATAAAAAAATAAACAAAATCGATCTCTTTTCTTTTTTGGATTGGAGTAATATTTCTGATAAAAAAACATTGTATAAATATAATAAAAACAATGAAACCGGTAATACCGCGGTTTCCTGTAAATATGCTGTTTTACCTATAATTTTCTTTCGGTTTTTCTTGATTATTTCGAAAATGTCTTAGAATATCAAAAAATGACCTTCTCTATGCACCAATGGGAGAAAATAACTTTTCAGAAAAGGTGCTATAGTCTATACTTCGGAAAATTTTTTCTGGTAGAAAAGTTGTTCATAGACAAAAAAAAATAAACATCATTGTGAAATCAATATCATTGCTCGTTCGCTCAGAATCTAAAAATAAAATATCATAATAAAACCAATAAACTTCTGGCTTTTCACAGAATTTAAAAATGTGACCTTTCCATCGTATAAAGTTTATTCTTGGTATTTTTATAAATAAATATTTATTTTGCATTAAAAATGTTCACATATTATTATTTAGGAAAATGCAATTGTTCAATCAAAAGATCGACCACCTGCAGTACTAAATGAAGAATTAGGTACATTGTCCATCAAGTATAATGAAGAAAGTGTTTTAAACTTCTCCTTAATTAAATTAGAGTCATCGAATTGTAGAATATTGAAAGATCTAGAAAACAACTCAATTGGAAAATCAAGTTCAGAATCTTCAAGTGTGAATTTATTTAAAAACCCGAACAACCCAAAATATCATTTAAAAGAAAAATTAATCAAATTAAAGAATAGTCCTTCCATAATTAATATTCCAAGAATCACCAGTAAATGTCCTATTCAATCTTTGGTCGAGAAAAAATATCGTGTTCCTTATACAGAATCAATACATACCATAAGTTATGATGATACATTCGTACATTATTGGTCACCTAACCAAGTTGAAGTGTATAAATTATTACACAAATTATCCAAAAGTCATTGTAAAGTATGCATTGGTGCTACTGGTGGACTTGTTTCCAAGATATTACGTCCATTTACCAAAGAATATTCTGATTATTTATTTTTATACGAAATAGTTGTACATGGGATTGGTATTCAAGATTCTGTATGTCAAATGGTATCTGAAAAGCAAAATCTACTTACTATATTATATTGGCTTAAGAAATGGCAATTATCTGGTGCACCATGTCCCAATGAAGTTGTAACAGGTATGTCCTGGGCGATACTAGGTGCTGTATCTCGTGTATTTTGCAATGGAATAAGTACAAAGGAATACGCACACATATGTTTCCTAAACTTATTAAATAAGTCAAATTTTATTCCAAAATGTTTTATACGTATAGATGTTGCTCATTTTATAAAAATGCTGTTTAAATGGAAATGTTTGAATAGATTAAATCATCGAAAATTTTACATTCGATGTTCTAGTCTTCTTATTAAAACTCAAAATATTACTGACTTTAAACATATTCTGATGAGCATATTAACTATAGTGTACAGTGAAACAGATTTACAAGCCGAATCAAGTTTTAATTATATTTTATCAGAAATTGAATATAATACAGATGAAATTGAAAATATAATATTTGATGATTGTGAAATTATAAATACGGAAAATGAAGATGAAATTATGAACTTTGATGAATGTAATGAATTTATACTCCATAATAATGAAATTACCATTTCACACTTTTTGAAGGATATCGAAGATTGTGCAAAGTTTTCGATACAACAAAGCAAACAAGGAAGCAAAATAAATGAATACTTCTTACCAGAATTTGGAAATAATTTATTGTATATTGCACAATGGTTTCCATTATGGACAAATATTATGGTTCCCGTTTTTAATTGTCCAAATATAACAGCGTCTTCAGTTCCAGTAGAAAAAGATTTTAATCAACTTAAGACAAGAATACTACGAAATGAATGCAAGTTAATTCCATTGGATAGATTTGTTCTAACCCATTTAAGCGTTTTAAATGACTTAATGAAGCTGGCATTTGAAAAATTGAAATATAAAAATTCATTGAATATGAAGATAAAAATAAATCCTATTGAATACTTAGACCCTGATTTAGAAATTAAAAATGCTCTAAATAAGTCAAGACTAAGATCGAATTTAGAAACGTATTTATTAAATGGAAGTATGTCATCCCCAGTCAAATTAAACAAATATACATGTTTAATTTACAATACTTGTTCCTTCGATTCGATTGTATCATGTATTGTCACAGCTTATTATGATTATCCAAATTATATGGAATTTATAAACAATAGTAGAAATAACATATTTTTTAAATTTTGTAAGACATTGGCAATATATGGAAAAAATAAACAAATACACAGGGAAAGATTAGTTATTCTAAAAGAAATATTTAATTTGGAAAATATACAAGAAAATCCGAGTATTGTTGTTTATGATGCCCAATGTTACATAACTGACTTGTTGACAAAATTAAATTGTGTATCGGCATCATTTAAATTAAAGTGTAATATATGTGAAAACTGTATGGAAATAGAAACAAATGTAATTACACCAAACACGAAAGAAATAGCGAGAAACAAATTTCAAGGATTGGACAAAGAAGTCGAGTACAGTTTACTTACTGTAATCAAAACACAAGGTACACCTCATGCACCTTGTGAAAAAAAAAACTGTACAGGAACTAAAATTCCTACTTTAAAATTGAATACACATATATTTATCGAAGTTGACTTAATAGAATATTATGGCCTTGAAAAAAGTAATGTTTCTTTGATTCCAGAGTTTTTACAAATATTTGGTGAGACGTAAGTATATAAACTATATAAATAAATACGAACACAATTTAAATTTAAAATAATAAAATAAATATAAAAACTTGATTTATAGGTATTTATTAGTTTCTATTATCAATTTCATTAAAAACTCGTTGGATACGAGTGAACTTGGACATTGTAATTCACATATAAGGAGGGCATCTGGTTATTGGAATATTCATGATGATTTAGTATCAAACGTAAAATCTTACAAGAACACTGATAATATGTACATCAACCCATATATTTTATTCTACATAAAACAGTAGTTTATTCTTTAAGTTATTACAATCAAGTTTAATGTATATTTTTTTTAAAACCTAACTTTTTTTTTATTTTAATGTATTCAAGTTACATAAGTATGTTATATTCAAGTTTAAATATTAAAAATAAATCATTATTGTTGCTAATTAACATGCTATTTGTACACGCTTTTAATTTTTGCAAAATATATTTCATTCAGTGTTGTATTATAAATACATTTTCATATTATTATATTATATTATTATTATTATTCATATTATTATTTCTATAGAAATTATATTTAATAATTTAGGTAAATTTTATTTATGATTAAATTTTTTAATTTGTATTAAATTGTTAAACAAGAGCATAATAGTATAATAGTATATATGAAATATTGACTTCTATTAGAGGGTGGGAAGAGGGTGGCGCGTAAAATACAGGAAAATATTTACAATACAAGGTTCCGAAAAAAACGTTTCCGAAAATAATTTTAATAGTGCTCTACTACTCGACCCCTACCTAAACTTAAAAGTGGAATACATCATTAACGAGTTGATGGAAATCAAAAATGTTATTTACTATATTTATACATTATAATAATGCGTTACAAACGTGATAAACTGACAAATAATAATAATTTCTTGGTGTAAATTAAAATATTCAATCATTTTGTTCATAATTGTCTCTAACTAGCACTATCGTTGATCTCTCTCACACAATATAGATTCCGCATTTCCTTCTTTAAGCGCGATCCATTTATTAATATGTCTATGTGTAAACTACCTTTAGTCCGTAATTTAAAGTGTTCAAACCCCAGACTAAGATATACAGGACTGGACTCGAACAAAGTTTGAGGGTGTGAAGGGTTGACTATGAAATGTTATACAACTGGGGAAGTACGGCGGAATTCTCTTTACTAACGCCGTCTTAGTGGATACTTATAGAACACTATAGATCTTACAGATCACATCATCACAAATCATAATATTATTAACTAGCTCCAGCATAGTAAATTCTACATAAAATTACTGCCTATTCAATCAAATTACAAATACAAATCATTTACAATAAATTAGCTACTAGTTACTAATTTAAATAGGAAAAACTTTTTATCTTTACTACTCGATTTGCGATTTTCACAATTAACAGCCATATTAACTTTATGGTAGTAAATACATATATAAATAAAAAAATGTATATGTACAAAAAATAAATAAAAAATAAATAAATGAATAAATGCGTCACCTAGAGTATTATGATAAATGTTTTATACGACCGGTTTCGAATTAAAAATTCATTATCAGGTCAAAATTTAAAACGCGAGAACGCGGAGAGCCCTTATTGTCCTCGTGAGGGTGGACATTATTTATAGAGGTCAATTTTTTTATTGGGATACCCTTAAATATGTCTAAGAACTATAAAAAAAATAATACTTACAAAATTTGGTTATGTTTGTTAAACTCTAAAACGTGCCGCAAGAAGTTTGAAAATCGCTTGTAAGGAGTAGTTTGATTATATTTATTACTGACATTAGGTCATTAAAATTATTAAAAATAGTACCTATTTTGATATTTATTAATTTATATAATATATACATTGTTATACATTGATGAAAAAATTGTATTCTTAAATAGCGCTTTGCTTCACAAAATCGTATAATCTACATGTTCGATGTAATTTCAACTTATAATAGCTTATATATATATATACAAATGCAGTGTAATAGTATATTTACAAATATTGGTAAAACAAGATAGTTATACGCGTTTTGGTGGCTTTATTATTATTAATGATAATTAAGAAAATTAAATATTAAAAACTAATTGTTTGTTACATTGTTAAATTTATCTTTTAGTAAACACCTACTTAATTGTAATAATATTAATAGTATTGTATTCCTAGTGATTATTCTTATTTTAAGTAAACTGTGTGTATCTAAACGAATAAAATATATTGGTATTTATAGAAACGATTGAGTACTAAGAAAAAAAGAAACGAAAGAAAAGAAAACCTATGGTTTTACAAAGATATTTATTTATTTATTATTATTTTTTCTTTTTCTTTGGACACCTTTTCTACCAGAGATCTTACTCCGATTTTTAAGAGTAGCAACTTTCCGAAAGGAAATTGGTGTAGGAATATACTTTGGGGAGGTCATTTTTTCGATTTTCTTAGGAGTTTCTTATCAAACTTGAAAAACCGAAAAAAAAACTGAGAAACAACGGGAGAATATAAGAAACGTAGGTATTAGTTTAAAATATTACAGACTTCTTTTTTCCTCTGAACAACTTTTCTACCATCAATTTTGCTCCAATTTACAATAGTAGCTCTTTTTTGGAAAGGAAATCTGACTAGAAAAGTCATTTTTAGATTTGCTCAAGAGTTTTCCCAGCAAATGTGAAAAACTAAGAAAAACATGGGTAAAACGGGAAAATTCGTACATAGAACAAATATTATTAAAGAAAATATATAATTCATATTTAATTATTTTATCATAAAGTATTACTATCAAATATGAACTCCGCCAGAATCGTTTTTTCGTTAACAATGATTTATCTTTGCTTCCAGGTATACAATTAATTACTTATATTGGCTGCACTCGACCCCATTATCGTAGGATGAATTTTTTTTTTTTAGACACATTTGGAAAGATAGACATATGTTAAGTTCCGTAATTTGTCAATCATATTTGTATGAAATATTGTATATTTGATTAAAAAAAAAAACTCCTGGGTAAATCAAAGAATAACTTCCCTAAAATATCACTCCAGTTAGATTTCCTTTCAGAAAAGTGCTATCATTTGAAACAGAGCGAAATTGCTAGTAGAATAGTTGTACACAAAAAAAAAGGCTATATTTTTTACTAATACTTACATTTCGTACATATTCTGTTTTTCCGACATTTTATCCTGGTTTTTCCCAGTTATTATGAAAACCGATTGAAAAATCACAAAAATGACTTCACTAAACCATGGAGATAAAACTTCCTTTCAGAAAATAAGCTAAACTTGATACATTGGAGCAAGATTTGTGGTAGAAAAGTTTGCACAACAAATTGAGGGGAATTTTGCGATTAAAATAGTCCGAGTAAGCGATGGCTTGGGTTTCTAAGTAGATCTAAAATGCCTTTGTTTTTTTCTTGTTTAGGTAAAAGGAAAAAAAAATGAAAACAATTTTTTTCGTCACAATGGTTTGAGAACTCGGAACCCCAAGGATGATACTAGGCATTAATAACCATTAGATCACGATAAATTTATCCAAGGAGAACAATATAGAGTTATTTAACATAACATATAATATCCGCATAATATCAGAACTTTAAAAAGCTATAATTTCGAAACTTAGTCAATCCGCTAAATTTTAACTTTACCATTCTTAAATTGACGATACACTTAGAAAAAAAGAAAAACTAAAAAATTAGATTTGTTTCACATAAATTTTTCGTCAAAATTTGATACAAAATTCCCTTATAAAAAAAAAAAAATTACATTAACCTCAATATTTTTTTTTTACCACAAAATCAGACTCTTAATGAACCTTCTGTTAAATTTTGAAACATTTCTGTACAAGTTTAAAAATTTTACCACACAGTACCTACTGAATAAATATTACATATAAAACTCTTAAAATTAAAATGGCTATTATCACCTCAAAAATGGCTTAAATTTTTTGAAAATGTTACCTCGTTTAGAAAAGGAAAATATAAATTTTTTGTTCATTTTCAAGTTTCTATAAATATTTTTAACTGAATTACAACAATTAACAAAATTAAAAAATAATAAAAACATTATTTTCGTAAATTCCCCGTTTTTTTTATGTTTTATCCTGGTTTTCCCAGATATTATGAAAACTGCTTGGAAAATCAAAATCGACTTCACAAAATTATCATCTGGATAACATCCCCTTTCAGAAATGATGCCGCGCGTATATACCTGAGTAAGATTTATGGTCGAATTTTTGTATACAGTATAAAAAAAGAAAAAAAGAAACATCTTAGTAATACCAATACATTCTTCGCTACACTCAGAATCTAAAATTATGTGTAGCTGCTATATTATAGTATTTATTTGTATTCGTTTTTAATTTTTTGTACTTTAATCATTATTATTATTATTATTATTGGAGTTCAAAAATTGCAAAATATATCTGAATTAATATTTTAAATAATGACAAGTTGACTCGTAAAACATTGACAGTTATCACATATTTTTTCAAATATGACGAAGACATAAAATAGATTAATGGTACTTTTATCGTCGATGTTTTATTCATAGTTAATACATTAAAAAATAAAGAATGAAAACTGATCATACTATGTTTATTTAATATTTATTATATTCATGATGAGTAGATTGTATTCATTATGTATTTTTTTAAATTTGTTGATTGAATTTACATAAAAAAAAAAAAAAAACAAATATACTAATTTAAACCCTCTAAGAAAATCTAAAATAATATCTTTAATATAGGTACTATATTAAATAAGAATCCAGTCTTTCAAAAAACATAAAATACAAAAGGGACTATTATTTTTCCTTAAATGATAGTATATAAAGGAATAATATGTTACAAGTGGTTGCTTGTTGATGTACTGAGAAAAATTCCTCTTCTCCCATAAAACACTGAAATGATATCATTGAAAGGGGGGGAAGTTATAATAAATATGACATAATATGGTTTGATATAAAGTGCGCTGTACAAAAATGTATACATTTTAGCTATTGAGTTAAATGCAATCGAACCTACTTTAAATTTCATTAAATATAATATAAGGTAAGTATACCGCAGACATGTTACATGATTTGTTGGTTTTTTGTGCGGTTCTCTACAACCTTTATACCAGCCATTTATTTTATATAAAACAATTTATTCCACATTACATTGAATTGAACTTTCATTTAATTTTGAAAATGTAATATTGGCAATATTATATTGCAAAATTTGTGTTTTATTTCGATTCGGTTTTATGCCTCACTAGCTGTATTACCCGTGTGCAGTTTATATGTCTGTGTCTGTGTATTGGTATAATGTTCGTATATATTATTTGGTTTGTACATTTATTAGTATAAAATATCCTGTATAAATAACGTTATTATTATTATTATTATTGAACGATACCCAGTTCAAAGTAATTTTGCACACAGTATTATGTAGTAAATTGAAATTTAATGATAAAGTATGACGTATTTGGTCGTGAATTTCGTTGTTATTGATATGATAAATAAAACAAAAATTATATTATCTGAGATAATTTGGCAACTGATGTATGTATAATGTAAAATACATTATAGTATTACGTCAATGATGTCGTTATTTATATGACTAATCCGGTAATACAACCGTTCAACGGGTTTTATTCTAAAATATCTATGAGCGAATACATTCTAGTTGATACCTAATCAACTAAAAACGTGGTTTTTTTCTAAAAACAATTATTAATTGCATGTGAATAATGTTAATTTTGAAGTCGGTCTTGGTATAGTTGATGTCAAGGTGTTTCATCAGTGTCAAATGTTTTATCGAGATGTCATTTGATACATCTGAATGAAACCAGCCGTTATTAAATTTGCTACACAATAAATTATTATAGTATATTACTTATAGCGGTTAATATTAAACTGACAATCTTTTACAAAATAAAATCGTAATGCTGGTCTACAATTTCATTTAGAATTTCACCGAAAAATCATCGTATACGACTGCAAGTATATATTATTATTATTATATTTTATGTAACACAGTTTTAAAGTTATAAAATAATACATAGTGGTTTCTCGACCTTTATATTATAGGTATAATTGTATTTTGTACATTTGATAAAAACGATAATCCATTGTTTTTTTTTTCGATTTTTGATCACGTATATGTTCCTTTTTGGATTCATATTATACACATAATATGTATTTATTAATTATACGTATTGATATTATACCTACTTTACCACGTGTCGAATACATAAATTAACAATATTGTCTTTTATTCACATGGTCAATAGTTATGTTTTAATATATAGGATCATATGGATTTAAATAATCAATGTATACAATTTATTGCTATCACGACCGCTAACTCGCAATTTCACTCGAAAAGTTGAAAATAAATATCATCAAGCTTTAGAAACAGGACCGGCGTGAGGGTAGGCGGTCGCTTAGGGCGCCATTCTCAGGGAGGGCGCTAAAATTGCTTATTAAAATTGTACACGTTTTGGTTAATAATATATTTTTTTTTGAAAACATAAAATACTTATAACTTAGTACTGAACCATTGATAATTATGACTATTTCGTTTAGACTATAGATTAAAATAATATAAGATTATTTTAAGCATAATATTTATTACGATTAGTGAATCGACGGTCACACACTTGACGTCCGTCGTATGGACGTGATTAGCGCTTATCGGACGTCGCAGTTTATTATCGACTCGGTCACGTGAACGCTGTTTTGACGTACGTTTATCGGAAAAATCGTGCATCAACTGCTGAGTTTTGTCGTTATACATACAAATTATAGTTTAAAATTAACAGAATTATAAAATGCACCAATTAATAATCGTTTAATATTTATGGAATGAATCCGCTATTTTCGATTCAAGCGTTTTTATTGTCGTAATACTCTTATAGCGGAGTATACAATAACCACAGTGGCCAAATCGTCCATCTTGCACCGTTTTCTTGAGACTAGTAGATGCGAAATTCTCAACTGACGTTTTACGTTCGTGTGACTAGGGTAGTTACGTCCGATGCAACATACGTTCCTTCAACACTCGTGCGACCCCTAAATATAAAAATTGCCGAATATTTGTTATTGGTTTATTCGGGATCGCGTCGCACAGTCGCGACTGCATCGCCATCAGTTTATTCTTGACAAGTGGTGTGCAGAGTTTCTCGAAATTAAAACTTATACAAATTAAAAACATACATGCGATCTACTATGGCTAATGAACGTCTCATTATCGATTTTATCTATAGAAAACGAAATAGCTGCAGAAATTGATTTTTCTACAGTTATAAAGATAGTTTTACCGAGGGGAAATCGAGAAAAGTGTTGATCGATAACAAATTTAAATAAATATTTTATTTATGTTATTATGTTGTTTTTACTATGTTCTATTGTACACTCCATCTTCAATTATTATTAAATTACAACCATTTTTACAATCCTTATTTTTATTATTAGTATAGGTATTTATGTGTCGAATTTCTAATACCTATTATATCATATTTCGTCACAATAATATGTTATTTTATTTTTTTTTTTTTTTGAAATTAGACGACAACAAATAATGTTCACGTTGAATATAGTATGACGCTACAAGGCGCCAGTTGACATTGTAGCCTGGGGCGTTATTTAACCTTGCACCGGCCCTGTAATAGAGATAGTAGTCCAGCGATATCGTGTGTCATCTTATTCTGATTGGTTACGTAATCTTGGTAACATTTAATAACCAATAACAAAATACGCGATAACTTTTGGAAATTTCCAAAATCGGGCTAATGATTCATCTTTTCTCTCGTTTGGGTTTACAATGGTCAATGGATTTTTCGGTTTATTCTCACGTTGTGCTGACTTCCCATTTTGCAGCGACATCCCATTTTGTCGACAATTAAACTGGTTTTATATTAGATAGTATTCAAAATCTCGGCGAATACGAGTCAGCACCTGCACGGAGGAAATTCGTATGTACTCGGGAGGCAATTCGTGTTCAAATAATTAACCTTTTTGACCTCAGGAGGCAAATAGTATGCGCCCCATAATCTTGCCACTTTATGAACGTTCCATTTTGCCAAAAAAAAAAAAATAAATCGATTACATTAATATTTTAGATTGGTATTATAATAGTAATGTTATGAAACATTTTTTTTCTTTATTTATTATACTACTGTAGATAGCTTAATATTTAAACCATTCATTATTTTTCTCGTAGATATACATTTATTTAATTTAATCAAAACTGTTCATCAAGCACAAACTTTAGAATTTAGGTAATAGGGAGTTTAGCAGTATTATAAACTTTTTTTAAAATATCTATAAATATTATTGGTACAATAAAATTATCATTATTAAAGTATTTCCAGCGGAAATTATACAGAATTTATATTGTTTTTGTTGCAAATAGTTTTCTCGTGATAATCGTATAATAATTCTTACTAATATACCGATAAAGTTTTATACATTTTTTTCAGGAATTTATATTTTATTTTTAGTATGAGCAATTCTAAAAAACTAGCGATACCCCTGCGAAAACGACAACGATGCGTTATAAAACGAGCTGTAGTGAAATAGGATCATGAGTGGGTGTAGATCACTCTAAGCAACTATGTTGCAGATAATTTAAAACAAAATAAAAGTTGTCGGCAAAATGGTAGTAGGAAAAATGGAATGTCGGCAAAATGCGAGTAGGCGTGACGTAGGGAGACACGGTTTTTCGGTATTATCGGCATAAGTTTAGTTGATAGTGTTGCTTTGTCAACAATATATGTGTTATATTATGATAAAATAATTACAACAATGTGCATTTCTATGACAACAATGATTGTTTAAAAAAGATTAAAATAATAATAAAAATAAACGGTTACCAATGATAACCTTATTTTTAATCTTTCAATCTTTTTTAATCAAAAAACCTGGTTTTTCTCATTATATTAATAAGAATTTCAAAAAATGACCTCTTTTAAGTATCACCCAGAGAACATTTTCTTACAGAAAAAATGCTATACTTAATAATAAGAGTAACCTTTCTGTTAGAAAAAATGTTCACATAAAATAAAAAAATTAACATCATTGTAAAACCAACAAATTCCCCGCCGCTCCGCTCAAAATCTAGAAAATGAAAACATTTTTATATTTTATTAATTTTATAATAATAATATTATCGTCACAGAATCTTTTGTGTGTATAACAGTATTTCGTCAGCATTGCGTTGTAACAAAACTGACCAAGTGCACTTGGACATAATTGAATGTTACTCTAAATGTGTGTAAGAACTCACTAAATTCATTGAGATTCACAGTTGACCTTGAACTACATTAGGTATGGCTGAGAGCTGCGCGCTCTCTGCCCTTTGTCTCGAAACGGTTGAGTTCATAAAAAAATGTTTAGAATAAAATTTGTCAAACATTTTATGTTTTACAATTTTTCTAATAGATGTTAACATCATTGGAGCTATAGAAACCGATTTTTGTGACCTTTGACCTTGAATAACTTACGAAGCAGACATAAGATTTTATGAGACTTTTGAGGTAACATTTAGAACGCCAAAATGAAGGTGTAAACAAGTTTCCAGCTTATTATCTTTCATTCCAAGGTGAAACTTCTAATAACTGGACTATAGGTACCGTTTTTTCATGGGCGAAATTAAACCACCAACTCTGTGATTATGAACTCATCAGAGACTCATAGGAGCTAATACAATAGTTAACTACACTTTGCATTTATAATTGTGTATATACAAATTTATCATATTATTTTTTCATACATTTTCATGCATTGTCTGTAGGAAACCTATATATTTACTTTTGCCCATTAATTATGAAATTCATGGATAAAATATTTAGTCGTTACTATGAAAAACGCGATTGAGTTTTTTGGGAGTGCTGATTTTAAACTTAGGAGGGGGCTAAAGTACCCCTAGTTGTGCTCATGCGTTTTTTATCACCAAACGACCTAACGAACGCATCCATTTTATTGGGCAATAATATTAACGATATTAACGTGAACGCATTCGCGTTTTCTTGACGCGAAAGTTCCAATATGTTTCGATGAATATTATTCGCAGTGGAAATCATGCCTTTCCCAACGTTAAATCGCTTATTTTTTTAGACATAGCCCGCCAGTCACTCTCTATGGTACAAAAATTCCGTCCACTTCAACAGTTAAGTATCTTGGCTTAACCCTTGACCGTAGGCTAACATGGACCCAACATACACGTGTTAAAAGACTCCAACTAAATCTCCGACTTCATATGCTTAAATCCTTACTATTCAATAACAAACACTCCAACCTTAATATAAAACTACTAATGTATAAATCCCTCATTAAACCCATTTGGACCTATGGTATCCAANAACATACACGTGTTAAAAGACTCCAACTAAATCTCCGACTTCGTATGCTTAAATCCATACTAGTCAATAACAAACACTCCAACCTTAATATAAAACTACTAATGTATAAATCCCTCATTAAACCCATTTGGACCTATGGTATCCAACTCTGGGGAAATGCAAAAAAATCTAATACAAATCGTATTCAGACTTTTCAAAATATAACACTAAGAAAATTAACAAACTCCCCTCTTTATGTTTCTAATCATACTCTCCACACTGACCTAAAAATTAAAACTATTAAAGAAGAAGCAACTATTTATTATAAAAGATTGCATAATAGGCTTGCAACTCATTCAAATCCTTTAGTTAAAACACTCTCATCAATTGTTATTCCGGGAAATTCTACTAGGCGATTAAAACGCAACTGGTGCAGAAATATGCTGACTTCATTGCATAATACTAAAAAAAAAAAAAAAAAAAAAAAAAAAAAAATGTAATNCCTAAAAATTAAAACTATTAAAGAAGAAGCAGCTATTTATTATAAAAGATTTCATAATAGGCTTGCAACTCATTCAAATCCTTTAGTTAAAACACTCTCATCAATTGTTATTTCGGGAAATCCTTCTAGGCGATTAAAACGCAACTGGTGCAGAGATATGCTGACTTAATTTCATAATATTAAATAAAAAAAAAAAAAAAAAAAAAAAAACCAATCAATAAATATAGATGTGTCTATGAGAAAGCTTAATTTATAAGTGTCATCACTGGGTGGCTGCTTTTATCAAGCTATTCATGTTTATTTTATTATATTTTAGCTGATACTCTTGTTGTACCAACGAGGTACAGACTGTGTATTTAATAATAAAGGAAAAAAAAAAAAAATCGCTTATTTTAAATATGTATTGTTTTCATTATTTTTTTTTCAAGATGATAAAATGGATCTGTTGTGGTAAATCGTCGTCGTCGTCACCGGATGAACAATATCCCAACGATAATATGAGTTGTGCGGTTACTGTAGACGATCTACGGATGGACCCCCTATCGCGGAAATGTAGCATGAGCAGTGGGAGCAGCGCCGAGAGTGTGTCGGACGAAGATCGCGACGTGGCCGCGGTGGCCGATGTCGTTGTCAACGATATGGCCGGAGGTGTCAGTGGCCACGACGACCTGCACCACGGTCGCGAGACAGCGCACCGGGCGCCCGACTCGGATATCCATACGGACGATTGTTCGTCGGACGAGAGCAACGGGCCGAGCTTTCCTGCCGGAGTCAAGAGAATGGATTCCGTTTACGACTTCTCGTTGGACGAATCGTACAATCTGCCGCCGTGCAACAGCAGCAACAATAACCTGTTCGGGCCCGACACCGATCTGACCAAAGTGGCGCGCAAGCAGTTGCGCATGATCAGGGAAGTGGATGGCGTGGCCGTGTGCTATCTGAACCACACGAACACGATCATTAGCAAAATACTCAGTTCCAAATACTTGAGGCGATGGGAGAACCACCAGATTCGCATAGAAGACGATTGCGTGACGTCCAACACGGTAAGTACCTATTTTTTTCTGCCATAATTGCGAAATGCGATTTGTAAAATCACCAATAATTGGCCAAAAAAAATTGAAAAAACGATAACAATGTCGATTTGCTCGTACAATAAGTATTCCATTTTTCGTGACGTTCTTTTTTTTTTTATATACGTAAAACCGTATACTTTATAGGTATACCAATTCAAAGTTGGCTAACCTGTTTTAACGATGAATTATATTTTCTAAAAACATCGATTGCTGTTTTATTTACGAAAAATATAAAAATGAGTGAGTTTACACTGAGTCATAAACTGGGCGAGATTATACACTGGCATTTTGATTACGACCGACTCACTCCGTGTGAACTCAACTTTAGTAGGTGTATGTTAATTTATTTTTGTAAGCCAACTAACTTATCTTGTTATGTTCAATTTAATCGGTGGGTTTGGTGTAAATAATACACATTAAGCCATTTCAAATTGTATTATACCTAGTTCACAGTTGTAGATATTTTTTTAATTCACCTATTCGTACAATCTTTTATTTTAACAACATTTCTTCGACCAGCCAGTAGTTTATCTTCACTAATACTATAGTAAAATCTATAGTCAATAATACTATAGTAATTAAGTATATCCACTCTGATTATTTCGTTTTACTTTTAATTATTACTACAATAAAATTATCATAGACACCTACTTGTATGAAAATAATTTCAAGTACCTAAAGTATTTCAATTTAAAGTAATACGATCTATAAAATAATATACATAGTTGTTATTACGATTATGACGTCTTGTTATAATCATTTTTTGTAATTGTATACGTAATTATTACTTATTACATTTTTAAGCTAAATACGAAAAATTACAACACTAGTTAGTAGTTTATTAATTTATTATTTTTCGTTGGTTTTTGAAAAGTGTGTCTTTTTTTACATCAGTGTGACATGTACAAATTGACAATGAATTTATTAAAAAAGAAAATCGCACAATTTAAAATTTATTTATAACGTTTTAATAGAAAACGAAAAGTTAAAATAATGTTTAAAAAACATTATGACGGTAAACCGAAAAAATAGAATAACGTTCTAATATACATTAACGTTAAACATTCAAATTGCATAACGTTTAAATACCCGAAAACTTGAAAAAAAAGATAATTTGATTATAAATTTAAGCCTTGATCATAACATTATTTCTTTAATTTCAATCCGGCTATTTGTAAAACGATGCTTTAAATTCAACTTTTTCAATTGTCAATTTGTTCTACGCGTTATGGTTTAGATCCTCAGAAAAGGTCATTTTTTTGAGTTTCCAAACGGTTTTCATAATAATTGGGAAAAACCGGAAAAAAACGTAGAAAAAACGTAGGAATAAACGGTCAAATATTTACGGCGTTACCGATTTCATTATTTTTAATTTTAGATTCTGATTGCTGAGAGTAGCGGAGAATGTATTGGTTTTACAAAGGTCTTTATTATTATTTTTTTTTTTCATGTGTACACTTTTTTTACCAGAAAGCTTACTCCAGTTTATACGATGTAGACTCTTTTCTGAAAGGAAATTTTCTAGAGGTGGTACTATAAGGAGGTCATTTTTCGATTTTTTCAGGAATTTTCTCATCAAATGGGAAAAACCCAAAAAAACTGAAGAAAAAACGGGAAAATGAACGAAATATACGTATTAGTATAAAATATTACTATATTTTTTTCCTGTGGACAACTTTTACCAGAAATTTAGCTCTGATTTACAATAATAGCACTTTTTCTGAAAGAAAATCTGACTGGAGAAGTACTTTATAGGAGTAATTTTTCGATTTTTCAAAGAGTTTTTCCAGCAAATGTGAAAAACATGGGAAAATCGGGAAAATCGGTACAGTTTTAAACAAAAATGTTTTAAAAAAATGTATAATACCTATTTAATTATTTTACCATAATATGACATAAATTTTATTGACAAAGCATCACTATCAACTGAACACCACTCAGAATCGTTTTTTCGTTAGCAATGGTGTATTGTTGCTTACAGATAGATATTAAATTCCCTACTTTATCCTACCTTCCAAATTCTTTTCTATAATAGTGACTGCACCCGTCTCCATTATCCTAAGACAGCTTTTTGTAACTGTTGTAATTTTAAATGTTTTCTACCAGAAATGATGTTCCAATAGACAAATGTCAAGAAACCTTTTTTTATTTAGATCTAGTAGCTCACGAAGAAAGTCGTATTTTGCTTATCTATGTATAAAATTAATAAATTCACCGCGTTACGATTTCATTATTTTTAATTTATACGGTTTACTTTTTTACCAGAAATATTGCTCCAATAGAAAAACAACTAGAATCTTTCATGTTGCGTTTTTAATGTAACTGGTGAATGATTGAGTCATTTTCTGATTTTCCATGTAGTTTTCTTAATAATTGAGTAAAATTGGAAAAAACAACATAGAAAGAACATCTGTTATCTGTTTATCTGTTGATAAATTTACAAAAAAAATTATTTCATGTTTTTTAATTTCGTTTTTTTTTTCAATTGAAAATATTTGTAAGCACTTAAAATATTGACAGAAAATCTATAATGGCCTTTTTTACATGTGATGTGGTAAAATTTCCGAATCATTTGAGCTTTTTATTTGGTACGTACTCTGTAGATAAAATGTTAGACTAAACTGTAATGCATGAAAATTCAACAGGAGTTTGATAAAGTCGTAATATGTGATAAAAAAAAAACTATCCATTTTAATGTAGTATTTGTTTTTAATAAGAATTTTAATATCAAATTTTAACGAAAATCGTAAATTTTACGGCCTTTCAAAACATGTATAACCGAACTTCGCTCCGAATCGTTTTTCGTTAGGATTCTTAACGAAGAATCAAGACATATTCAAGGACATCTATAACAACTACGCATCTTCATAATTTGGCATTGATATCAATTGAAAGGGAGTTCAGTTTGGAGTTATTGCGAGATTCTGCAAAAATTATTGACGAGTTTGCCAAAATGAAAAACAGAAGAATTAAATTTACTAAATAAATATTATAAAAAGTTATTTTATAAGAATACATTATAAAAATGACTACAAAGTAGTAAGTTCTACTTAAAAAATAAATTAAAGTTTTTCTTAAAAAAATTGTGTATCTTATACAAATTATTCTTATAATCGAGCCCGTCCCTAATTTTTACCCTGGACAAGCCCCCGGTTAGGAATGGTTTACCTTTGTTTGTGATCTTCGATATGAAAATACTGATAGTTAATAAGACGTATATAAGACGTAATAAGACGTAGTAAACATTTTCCCTTCTTCTAAAATTATATTATTATAGTCGATATCAAATAAATCTATAATGTTTTAGATACTGTTGTACACAATCTGTATCCGAGTGATGACGTCAATTCCGAGTCCCAAAATTTCCCAAGAAAAATAAACGATTACGTATACTTATAGTAGTTTTTAAAATATTAGATCATATTATGTAAATACTCAAAATATAAAACTACATAAGAAGTAACGCGTTTTACTGTTTTGTAAATTACAAACGAAAATAAATACCAGCCAATGTCAATACAGAGCGTATCCGAATTCGCTTTTACACACATTTTGTAACTGTAACATTTTCAATATAATACAGAGAGATAAGAATATATTATAGGTCCTATAATATATTATATTACAAAAATAGGTATTCGTTTTGACTAACTAACCCGTCTTCTAACCTGTCTAACGCACGAGTGATAATAATAATTAGAGCAGAGGACACGTACAAGTAGATCCAAAAAATCCATTAAATATGCAAGCATTTGTGTATTTAAAAACCTTAAAATATGCACTCAAAATAGGTTCTTAAAAGTAAAAATTGTTTTCTAGTGCTTTATTTTAGATATTATTTATTTAAAAACCATCTAAAATAAGAAAAACGATTAACTACCTAATTGAATTATATGCTTATAATGCTTATTGAATTATATGTTGTCTTGATGGAATTTTCACTTTTCGTTTGTATTGATTAAATTAAGTCGTTGATACATTACACTGATTAAATAATTATTAATTATATTTAATTTGACATTTCATTAATATTTTTAGTTTTGATAAATGTTACTTCTTAAGACATTTTCAAAACAAATTCGAAAAAACTCAAAAAAGAATTTTAAAAAATCTACAAATGTACCAATAAATAAAACGACCTTAATATTATACAACACGAAATTATAGATTTGGCTTTGTTATAAAATGGAATAAATTTTACGATTGCACAAAATAAATATACAAACGGTAAAAGTCCTCTGCCCTAATTATAATGCACCGGTCACCGACGATTATGGAATCTAGGAAAAAATGTCCACATTCAAAAACCTTGAAAAATGCATTCATATAATTTTAATTTTCAATAAGAAAACATTTTTATACCTATTAGAATATTTTTAAATTTGGGCAGTATTTTTCTCGTAATTTTTCTTCAAATAAATATATTTTGTTATGAGAACATTGATAGAATACCACGATTACAATAATTCGTTGATTCTAGTGTCAGTTCTATTTCTGTTTATTTATTATAACAGATATTTATGAGCCCGTTATAATATGATTTTATATTTTGGCCACCATAGAAAATCAACATGTCACAAAATCAAATTATAATACCTATAGGTATAGCTAGTAGAATTGAGTAATCAACTTATTATTATAATATATTATTAATTTACCAACATAATATATACATTATGAATGCATTATATATGAGTACGTATTAGGTTAATCTTGGAAAAATAAGTAGGTACCTACCTATTTAGATAATACGCATCTAACAGGTATTAAGTTTTCAGGTTCATTAAATCGAAACGTACACATACAAATGATACAAAATAAGTTTTTTTTTATAAATACTCGTGTATATATTTTTATATTTACTATGCGTATACGCGTCAAACTGATAACACGAATGAAACAATAAACTGCGTTTTAATATTTTTTATAGATAAGGTACTTTTCTACATATGTATTTTTATACATAATTTTAGTATAATAATATCCATAAACATACGATTGATAATTTCATTTGAATAAAAACAACTAACCGAATTATTATAACAATAATTGAACAATGCGAATAAATTACAGGAAACCGAACTTGATAGATACGATTTTTATAAAATAATTATTAGAAATAAGTTTGAGTAGATATGTTCTACGGATCAAACGATAAAAAATTGTTCATTATTGAATAGGTATTTATAATATACTGAGTTATTTTTTTATTATAAACCATAATTTTATTTCTGTTTTTTCTAATCATTATGAAATCGTTTAAGCTTTATTTTAAAACCATTTTAAATTTTTTACCTCTACTTTATGTACCTTAAATAAGTGCATACTTTTGATTTTCAAATAAGAACCACCCGCCCCCCCCCTTTTGAACACTGATTTGAATAGAGAATATTTTTCTAGAAATTTTTATATGCATAACACTAATATCAGATTTACCGTTTATGAGTTATAACTTAGAACAGTTTAAAGTTTAGACCAGAGGAGTAGAGAAGGGTCATATATAGGCAATTTATTACCCTTCCTTACGCCTCCCATTTAAAATTTAAACTATTATAACTCATGAACGGTAAATTTGATATTAGTGTTATGCACATCAAAATTTCTAAAATATTCTCTATTTAAATCTGTGTTAAAAAGAGGAGGGGTTCTTATTTGAAAATCAAAAGTATGCACTTATTTAAGTTATATAGAATATGGGTAAAAAATTTAAATGGTTTTAAAATAAAGCTTAAACAATTTAATAATAATAAGAAATTTCAAATTCACTTAAAATCCTTTGAGATAATTGCTGGTTTATAATAAAAATCACCCTGTAGATACTTACCGTACACACATCTCAATAAAAACTGTAGATATATAACATTAGTGGATATACAAAATAATAATTACATAATATTTTACCGGGCTTATACATAACCCATTTATAAGAAATGCACTGCACCCCCTAGAAATGTGGGAGAAGACGTATGATTTATGGTACGATGTCGTTTGGTAGTATCAAATGTATAATTTTTAATGCATCAGTAGTTACTTTTTAATATTTAATTCGTTATAGGATGACGATATATATTTATTATAATTAATATATCGATAATATTATTATTCTTTTTATCTTTGCTAACCGTACTAGTGGCCAACGTCGAATAAAATGTCTAGTAGTGTGCCCACCGGACGAAATTTAAGAACTCACAAATGAGCCCTTTATATACATATGATGTAAATCTGTGTACTACAATAATTTTTAACGAACATTTTCTATACTCTTACATTATAAAACGATGACCCCCATAAACGTGACCCTATGTCTTTTTTACTGGTTTGTCAGTGGCGGTGTTGGTGTTTAAAATACACAAGGGTGATCAGATTTAGACATTATGTCTGTACTCTCAACATCAATTGTGCCAACCCACTATAGATCTGGGTGTGTCTACAGAGTCATCTACTAATACCAATTACTAATCTAGTAATCTACTTTACGATATTGTTATTCAGTTCTATAAGAAAACAAAAGATAAATAATGTGTGTATTTAACTAATGTAAATAAATTGATACCATAGGCTACTAACTGCCTAAAAACGGATTAAACTTTTAATGAGGCTTAATGTATGTATCTACAATCTATTACTACTTTCTATGTCTTCAAACTGTCTGCACATATTTGACAATTTAAAAAAATGATTGGTTTTATACGGTATAATAATATTATATACCCGAGAATCATGATTTAATTTAAATAAACTTTGAGCTATTATAAACGATTTTAAAAATAATACATTTTTACAGAAAACCTGTTCAGAAGCAAATACTCAATCCCAGAGCTATACAATTCGATAGAAGTAGTTTGCACCGTTCCCACAACAACTTTCTTTTCGATTTATTCGATTGAATTTCTTTTGATGAACTATCTACAATGTCCTTGTTAATTGCACTTTCCGTGTAAGTGTAATCCACAGTTATGAGATCAGCGTCCGGAGGCTGAGGATAATAGCAATGGCACGTTGCAGACCGAATGATAGCTGTCGTCGACGGATTGACGTTGTGTAGTTCTTTATTACATGTAGTGTGGATTTCCACTGTCGTCCATATTCTGACGTTTGAGAAATTACAGGAATTCATTTGGGGATGGAAAAAATTTCTGTTCCTTTGAATTTTCGGAAACGACGATTTTACGGTTGTATTATGGCCAAATGCAGTACGTGGAGTACCACCGCGAATGAGCTTCGTATTCGTTGAATTCGTGTTAATACGAATAATATATGTAATGATTATTTATGATGTTATGTATCGTTAATAATATATAATATGTAGTTGCGATATCGACTAATAAAAAAATTAGATTATTATGTTTCGCAGTTGTTGCCTTGTAACAAGGTATACACGCAACGTATCGTATTAACACGATAAATTGTGTAAAGAAAAATCCAAACCAGATTGACGCAAAACCTTCTTTTTCTTTTAAAGAAAATGTTTATAACGATTAGACAACGAACATAATTTAAAATAAAGCATACCATTTCGAACGTCCGGAATATAGTTGAGCTGGTACCTCTAATAACATACCGGTATCACTGCGGTTAATTTATTTTCGGTCGTTTACTATAACGACCGTCAGTAACTCAAGTCGACTTAGTGTGAACGCAGCTTAAGATAAGCTCACACATGTTATTACATACATACGTATTCTGTGTATTGCCCAGTAAAATCAATCCCCAAAATCAATTGAAATCAAGCTGAATGTGTTTGATTGAACTAAGTACAATTATTTAAGTTTTTGAAGAAAACAATCGATTTTTTTTTTAAATCTATTTACACAAACTTGATAACGATGTAATATATTCTTTTATTATTTGTGTTGCAGTTAACCGGATTTTTAAGTAAACCTATTGGATACGAAGCAATAGAAAGTATATATGCAATACCACGGTGGGACTCAAATTTTAGATACTTTTTTCGTATAGTTGTCAGCATTGGTTCTTATTTGATACAGGTGATTTATACTCGATTTTCTTTAAACTTTTATAAAATATTATTTGAACTATACTAACACTAGTTAATATAAAACCAGATGGTGCATTCTGGAGTGACCTGGAATTGTAAACAAATTGAAAACTACCTCTCATTAATGTGGCCACGGATAGAAAAAAAAAATATTTTTCTCTTCAACGATATTTTCATTGAATATCATTTTGACTATCGCAAACATACGAGCCCGCAAAATGTGGACTTGTTTTAATGGTTAGATGTAATTTTTAAGGGGAAACCTTAGCAGATGTGTTTTAAAAAATACGCTGAATAGAGTAAACCAGTGTGAAAATATGACAAACTGGTTTACTTTTCTTTAACTGGCGTAAAACTTTAATTGTTATTGACTCAATTTATCCCCACCACAATACCTGATATTTCCCCATATTCAATTTGTAAATTTCTTATCATATTTTAAGAAAAAGAAAATTACGATTTTAGGTATAGTATTAGGTATTGTGAACTGTGTGCACAGTTAGTTTTATCTTGTAAAGTAGCCACACTGATTTGAAGTAGTATTCGGTTTGTACCTGAACATTTTAGAGGGTTGCAGGGTAGTTAGAAAAATGGTAAGGAGCACAGTAATTTTGTTAAATATTGTCCTGCAAACTTGGAGAAAAATAAAAACTATAATATGGTAGGTATTTTAATTTTTAATAACTTGTTATACTATGTTGTTATACAATATGTTGATGTGACGGTGCCTTAATGAATAATATTTTTAATTGTTATAACTAATAAATATCTTAAATAATATTTTGTATAATATGGTTATTATGTATGTATATTTTGATTTTAACGTATATGTAAGATGTAAAAATGAATAACAAAGATAAAAATATCGCATCCTTGAAAGAATAATGACCGTCGGAAATTAATGTTTAAGACCTAGGTAGATCACCAACAGGTTAAAATGTTATATTCTCTTTATGTGGTAATTATTAATTAGTAATAGTTTATTTTCAATAGAATATTTATTTACCATCCACAAATCACTATAAGTTATTTATTTTTTTAATATTGGTGTCACTCTATACTTAGTTAAAAAATAATTTCTTATTATTACTACGGTACTTAACTTCGATTTTGGAGTAATATTCTGTTCGACTCCGAAGGCGTAATTGAAAACCCGGAGTGCATCATTTGGTTTTATATTATAATATGTGATAGGTACTATTAATATCACTCACACATGAGACGTTAATTTGCATAACTAATACGCCGTACATTTTTGATTTTTTCTACAGACTACCAATCAGTATTTAAGAGATCAATTGATGTATTCAATCTTATGGAAGGTTTGTTTTAAATCGTATTTTATTTGGATAAATTTCATTAATGATGTATACTTTTACAGAAAAATGTTTATGAAACTCAAACAATCTTAAAAAATCAATCCGATCCAGATAATATGCTAAACGAATTACAGGTACCCGAAGAATAGTAATTAATTACATTTTTGTTAATTTTTTCTAACTTCGAGTGTTAAAAATAATTTAAATTTTGAACAGAGAATAGTTGAATTTGCTAAAAACATACCGTTGGTCGATGATGAAATATTTCATATGCCCACTTTCATTGCGAGTACATTAATGGCAAGAGTATGTTTCAAATGTTGTACTTTAAAATATATATGTATATAAAATATACATATTTCTTTTACAATTTTACAACTAATATTGTGAAATATTTCAAAATACAGGATCAGAAAAAGTATTGTAAACAGTCGTGGGAAAAAGCACTAATCGGCACGTTAAGTCCGTTGATCGAAGACTGTCCTACGTCCGCCGAAATGTGTTCGTTTTTATCGCATCATTGCAAAGACCAAAGTAGTCTACCTATCTTTAAAGATACCCTACTTCACACTATATCGAGAATACTAAAACATAATTTTGTAAGTAAAAATAATAGTATTTTTTTTTTCTATGTAAAAGTAACGTACGTTACAACTAAGTCTGTTTATAAAATGTGTAGGACCAGGCAACATTACTAACAGCTCGTACACTGGTACAGGATTATATCAAGGCGCTTTATATTCAGGACCATAGTGGTGAATCAATTAGATTTTTTTTATCAAAGTAATACAATTCGATGATTTTTTTAATTTGTTAATATATTATAATCAATATATTGCATTTTTGCCATATTCTTAATCAAAATAACACTATGTTTAGAGTCCACAGTAAAAGCGCCGTTTGTCCGCACAACAAGGTACTGCCGAATACGGTTTCCATCTGTATTACCGCTATATACTCCGCGGTAGAAGAGTTGCCGGTTAATAGTTCGGAAGCCGAATTCGAATACTATTACATTAACCACTTGAGATGCTACATTGTTGTTTTTCAAAACATGTAAATTAATAATACATTGATCGTTATTCTTTAATCTCTAAAACCACCATCCACCTATTGAAAACAAAAGTAATATTAATATTAAAAATTATAACTATTATTATTGTCAAATAGATCAGAATACAGCGATTGGCTGTACGGACTTGCTCAACTGTTGCGTCCGTTACCGTTTCCAAGATCGCTTCTTACTCGTTCAATTTTTATGAAGTATGTATTTTTTTTATTTATTTATATTATATACGTATTACACTATTACTCATTATACTGTATAATGATACATTCGATTAAATATTGAACTTTTATACCTACGAGAAAAATATCTATATGGATATAAACATATTATGACGAGCCACGACACATTCATATAAACTCCTTGTGTTGTGGACATTTGGTAATTCCACTATATAAATAACATGGTAAGAGAAAAGTTGTCCTACGCAAAACAGTTTTTACAATCGAATTACGGGTGTTGCAACATCTTAACATATTCTTAATAATATATTCTTCTTATTCTTCTTCTTTTTTGATATCGGCTAATAGTTCAGACCATACCACTTGTCGCTATCAAGAGTTGTTTAAATTAAATATAAACTTTAGTGGTCCCTTGGCAAAGATTTTAATTAAATAGAAGGGCACAAATAGTTCAATTAATAATAATGCAGGTAATTTCGTAACTCATAAATTTAAATAAATAAATACAAATTAAGAGTAAAATAAAAAATCAATTACCTATATCACATTGGTATGTCCGAACAATAACAATAATAATTGGTGTTAACACCGTTAAATACATAATTTTATATTGCCATCAATTTCTATCCTTTGATATTTCCTTTTATTGAATGCTTGGCTCCATTAGCTTTGCATATTTTTTTAAGACAATTAACTAACAGTATTCCTCAGTGTTTTTTTATCATCGTACAATATTTCCCAAGGTGTGTCCATTCTCCATTATATAATCTCCTTTACTATATCTGGCCGCTGAAAGAAGTTTTTAAAACTGTTGATATGTTATTTCCTCCATATCGATTGTGATAATAATTAATATACTTATTAAAATAGTGTATAATGTAGTATGTTCTAAACTCTTTTATATATAATCAATTTGCACTATTAGTGAACAACACATTTCAAATATGACATTTTTGTAAAGAAAATTCCAAAAGAGTTTGACAACCATTTTGATTCTGACATCATAATGGTTAATCGACAACCGCTTGATTTCTATTGTATGATCACTATTTATTGTTTCGTATTATCATATAGAATGGCAACCACGCGGCTTATGAGAATTCGAATTTACGCTACTTCAACACTAATAATTATCTATTGTTATTTTATTATATTTACCAGGGACATGTCTTCTGTGATATTAAAAATAGGACTGCACGAAAATTGTGAAATCCATAAACAGGTGTTAGCTCTTCGCGAGACAAAAGAGGGTTGGTTTGATACGTGTTCACCAATACAAGCTATGTTCTCCGACCGTTCACATATTTGGACTCAATTGGTAAAATATCTTCTTGTATATATTGTCGTTTACTATTACTAAATTTATTATGAATCACAATATATTAAGATTAACTCTGTCTTATCAATATTTAAAAATATCTTAAAAACAAAACATATTCTAAAATATGAAGTTTTAAAAAGAAATTAACAAACAAATACAATGTAGTTTTTTTCTATTTTTGAATAATTTATAACTAAATTTAGGTAGGTAGGTATATTTAATTATGATTCATAGTTGACAACACACTACATAAAATAGTTATGATAGTAAAATAATAAATATACATACAATATATTACATATTATTCTTAATTATACGAGTATTACAAATATTAGGTGTCCTACAGTGTTTTATCCTAATGTTAATAACTATTAATATTCATTTTTTTTTTCAATCCGGTTTTGTGCGAGGGGGGGCCCATAATTAGAGAAATATTAAATTTGTATTTCTATCCCTTCACCAACTGAAAAAAATACATTTTTATTTTTCAACTTTTTAAAATGTTCAAAATAGCCATTTTATAAAATATATTATTTTGGAAATTTCAATGTAACATACATTCATATTCGATTAATGGTTTCTTAGTTATAGTGGCTTAAATGTACAGAAAATGGTTGCGAAAACAATTAATATTTAATAGAAGATAAGGAATTACCATATTGACTGTGATTTCTTATCGCGTAACGTGTTATTCTGTTGAAAATTAATTGGTTTTAGGTCAATTTTCTAGAAATTAAATCGGCTATTACTAAGAAACAATTGTTTGAATATGAATGTAAGTTACATTTAAATTTTAAGAATAATATATTTTACAAAATGGCCATTTTGAAAATACCAATTGAAGTGATAAAATGCATTTTCTTTTTCAATAACTCAGGGATGAAAATAAAAATTTAATTTTTCTCTACACATGTGTTCCCCTCACACAAAACACGAATGAAAAAAAATAAAATGAATATTGACAGAATTATTAGCATAAGGATAACACTGTATAACACCCTATATATGACCGATCATTTAATGTACAAATAAAAATAAATAATCACATTACATTAATTATATTTGCTAAATCTTTATGTATTGTGACTATATTTAAACAATTATACACTTCTTAAGCAATAGACGGTCAGTTCAGTCACATAATTTGTATTATTGTTATTACGTTAACTAACGTAAATACCTATACTATGCTTACTATCTATAAATGGGCTATAATAATAATAATAAAATAACATTTTATTATGCAATTTAGCTTAAAACGTTAATGGCTTGCGAGCGTTGCAAAAAAAAAAAACTATTGAATCACTTGAAAGCCAAGCATTTGGGCACATGCGTTTCTGAAGCGTTAAAAAATAATAGGATTGTAATGGACGTTTTGTGCTTAATGCTCGAGTGGATGGTCGTCGATGACTTGCATCAAAGAAGTCAGATTGTCGACACACTCAATTCCAACGAACTGGGTAAAAAAGTCTACGATGATTTTATGTCGCGGCAAAATCAACTAATCGAATTGGTAATATTATGTTATTGATTATATACTATTTAATGAATTTATATTAAATTCTGTTAATTTATTGAAAAACAACCAGCTGCATGTTGAATTTTGACTAACTATGGTACCATGATTTGTATACATTAATTGTTCCACTAATTTTATATGCATACATCTACCAAAATCCGTACCGTGTATACGTATATAAGTAAAATATAATGACGTAAAATGTCCTTTTTCTTTAAATTCTTCATTTATACTATTTTGATAATTCTCCCTACAGTGGGTTTTTTCATTATTTTACACTATTAAAAATGTCCATTTGCCTTGCCTTGCCCATTCATCTTAATTCAGATTGAGCGGTGGCCTCTCAAAACCATTGTCACTGACAATTACACACTTTACAATGGTTCATTGGCGAACCTAAAATTGTACATACACGGTGATCTATAGTGTTATCCTTATACAGTGGTCGCCGCTTATAGAGATCACATTTGTCCGAGAATATTTTTGATCACTATAACTGGAATTCGCTATAAGCGGCGACTCGAAAAGCAGGTAAAAAATTTCGGAAAATAAATAATTTTACATATATACATACGTTTTATAGGTTCTTTCAAAAAAGTAGGTGATGTTCGACTGTTCTTTTTATATAGATTTATTGGGGCCCCAAAATCTCACTTTGCCAACTGACCCACAAGTTGCACCACTGGTTTGAATTGCATCAGTCATAAAATTTGTTTGTCAGTCTGTCAGTCATTATTAGTCACATATATGTATATGGTCAATCTTGAACGACAATAAACGTAATTGACAGTCAAGACTGACAGTATATGGGGAGCTTTATAGGTGGGTTACACTTACATTAGATTGGATTAGGTTCGTAAATTAATAATCGTCAGGTTTTTCTTCCTCATGTGTATTATTATATAATTTCTATTTCTGATATGATTATTTAAATATAACCGAAAATCTGAATGCAATAAACGGCGAAGATGCACTGATAACTACTGTTTGTTCCGTTCCTAGCATTTCCGATCACTTTAAGCGGATGATTCTTATAAACAGTGAACACTTTAAACGGCGACCACTGTACTTGCAATTCTGTCAATATTAATTTTTTTTTAATTTTTTCGGATTTTGATGAGGAGTATAAATTCAGAGACAAATTCAATTTTTATTTCCATCCTTATTGAAAAAAAATAACTTTATTTTATTACTTTTTAACATTTTAAAAATGGACATTTTGTAAAACAAATAATTCTAAATTTTAATATATCATACTTTCATATCCGATCAAAAGTTGCTTAGTACATAATAACCATTTTAATTTCTAAAAAATTGATGAAAAAATAATTATTCTCAACAGAATAACACGTTACGCGGTAATGAATCACAATTAGCACGATAATTCCAAATTTTTAATTGAATATTAATTGTTTTCACGCTTGTTTTCTATACTTTAAAGTTATTATAACTAAGAAAGTATTAATCGAATGTCAATATACGATACATTAAAATGTATAGAATAATGTATTTTACAAAATTATTATTTTGAACATTTTGAAGAGTAGAAAAATAAAGTTATTCTTTTCAGTGATTAAGAGATGAAAATTTAATTTTTCTTTGCATGGGTACCTTTCCTTCTTGCACAAAACCTGGTTAAATGTTTTTTTTTTCATTTGTGTATTTACGTAATTTTTTCTGTAACTAATTATATATATAATATAATATATTGAATTTTAATTTTCAATAAAACCACACAAAATATTATTTAATTAAGGGTTTTCTGAGACAAAAAAAAAACTCACTAGTAAAACTAATTCTTATCAAATTAATAATAATTATATCAATATATTTTATTTTTTTTTTATTTCATAATAATATATCATCAGCAACGCAAAGGTGGCCCGCAGGAATTATCATTGCCACCTCGAGGTACGGATTTGGACTTGGATTCAATGTTCGATTGTGGTCCACTTGGTAATTTAGAATCAGTCGACTTGGCCTTTACTAACGTAACAGATACTTGTGCCAATACTTTAATAAAGTTACCATCTTTAAAAGTGCTCAATTTGTGGGGTACTCAGGTAAGTTGATATTAAACGTTTCAGGAAAAACCAAAACTAAAAATAAATTGTAATTAACTAGTTATTTATTTTAGTTTGGTGACTCTGGATTATTAATCATATCGGATCATCTGACTAACTTACAAGTTCTGAATTTGTGCGAGACTAAAGTTACCGATAGAGGAATTTTATCACTCATAAGTAAAATATTGTGTTTTTTTTCTTGACTGTTTATTTATAAAATTAATTTTAGGTCTTATCAATTTGAAAAAACTCAATTTGAATAGTACTAAAGCAACAGTTCGATCTGTGGATGTACTGAAAAAAAAATTACCAGGTCTACATGAAGTGGATGTACGATACTCCTTTGCCTGGTAAAGGCATATTTTTCGTTATATTATAATGCGTTATAATATGTTCAACATATTAAAATGTTTATTTTAATGGTTCTCATTATTATCATTACTTTTTTTTTTGACAATCTGCCAGGATAATACACATTTATCTAAATATATTCGTTTTACACGTAACTATAAAATAATAATAACAATAATGATTCAATAATATTGTACCAACTGTTTACTCTTCGAGTATAAAAAGACTGTAAACCTAATGCGTATTATTATTATTAAATAGGTTTTATTTATATTTATAATACATGAATTTTGAATAAGTAAAATATTTAAGGTTTTTATAGAATAATCAAATTATTAATTTAACATTATTTTGTTAATAATAAGTATAAAATAATGCTTTAAGAGAGGACAACCGGACGCTCTATAAATAAAATGTGAAAATTAATTAATGTTAAATAATTTTCTGTGTATAGTATTATAATATACCTAGTGTCTTTTTTTTCATTAAAATGCTAATTTATAGCGTATAAGTATAACTTGTTTCCAATTTTACTTATAGAAACGCTCAAACTTTCAATTTTGGTAAGATTTTACTCTATATATTCTTTCATAATATAGGCGAATATGTTATATTTGTTTAAAATTTTTTTTATCAAACTTTTTTATCATTAAATATTATTCGTATAAAAATGTCAAATTGTGTAATAACGAATTTCAATGAACAAATCACTTTCACGGCGGATTGTTTGTATTTTTGTTTTGTTTTATTTTTTAATTTACATACCATATAATTTATAATAATATTATAATACATTAATGTACGAAAACTATTACTTTATGTATGTAAAAAAAAAAAAAAATAAACAAAAAACAAAAAATAACCGTGAAATCTCTACAAAAGGGTATGTATTGTGAGGGTAAAGATAAACATCAGGTAAAAGCCTAATACCTGCGTCATAAAATGTAATAAAGTAAAATAAATTATAATTTATTACAGTAATAAACATTACCTTTTATTGTTACTATTATATTATTATTTATTACTATTGTATTTACTATTCCTATTATTTATTTATTATTATTATTATTATTATTATTGAGGCTATATTAAAGCATAAACTGTTTTAAATAATTATAAACTATTATAGAACACTACACTTAGATACATTATGTCGAAAAAATCATTTTAATAAAACAATGTAAGATTTAAGATAAATTTTTAAGTGCTAATTAATTAGTACATATCGCTGTGTTTTTGTCTTCTAGAATAGTAGAATGTATTATTCTTTTTTTTTTTCATCATCCACGGCATATAGAATATAAGTAGAATAGAATTATTAAAAACATTAATAATAATAATAATACAAGTATGTAACTGACACGAATAAATAAAAACTTCTTTCAGATATGAAATCATTTTGTTCGTTTTATTACTATGTTCAATTTAAACAAATTAAATTTTTGTTCCCGGTACAAATCATGAAATGATAGTTTCAAATATAATGATACGCAGTGTCTCAACTACAGATCGAGGGGCCTGTATACGGTGTTTAATTATATTAGGCCACTTTCAAGATTCATTTTCGTATAAAAGTTTTGGACTATTTAGGTTTTTAAATACATTTTACTTCTGTTTGTGTATTAGAAACATTTTTATAAATCTCAATGTGTTAATGCTGACTAATTTATTTTTCTAACAACTCATTGCTCTTGGTATTATTTTATTCAATGTCTGTGGGTATCTTAATATGTGTAGGTATACATAATATGTAGGCGTTCGCACTGAGGTTCAAGTGCACTATACGTTCTGCATACCTGGATAAACGGCACACCATCAGTCATATATGAAATGAAATCTAAATGAGCGACTGTAAAATTTAATTTCTCCCTGTCTTATTATCCTGTATAGAAAAGTAGAGAAGACATCCACAAACTGAATCTTTAATAAATTAAGGTATATGCACTGACCAGTATTATGTGGCCATTACATTTCTATTTAACGTTACGTTACCAAATTACCTCGTTCTCTAGTTCTTTAATATTCACGGCACGCCACAGAGCCATTGTTTTTAATTTTTGAAAACTATGTTTTCTATCAGAAATATTGCTCCAATAAAAAAACAACAAATAATTTTAATATTGCTTTTTTAATCTAGTTGGTGATTAAGAAAATCGTTTCATTTATATCTTTAAGCAACGATAAACCATTAATTGACAAGAGACGATTCCGAGCGCAGTTCGGTAATGTATAATTTGAAGTGCCGTAATTTTTTTTTTGATTTTCGTTTAAATTACCACGTCTAGGTAAGTCCAATATAAGAACTTTTACCAAGTTTCAAGTATCTACGTGAATTTATAGCCAAATTAAAGCAAACAAATTCCCACAATTTAAAATAAAGTCAACAAGAAAGGTGTCTTGTGATTGTTTGATTAAATCATTTTTTCTAGTAGAAAATGTCGTTCGTATTTTTATAAAATAAAAGAATCGTGAAATTATACGTTTTCCTACATTTTTCGTAAAAATGACTTCTTCAAAGTACCATCTAGACAACTTGAACTCTCAGAAAAATTGCTACACGTAAAAATCGGAGCAAGTTTATTAACAGTCCACAGACTAGAAGTAAAAAACAAAATAAACATCATGTTAAAACCAATAGCTCCTTCACTACGCTCGGAATCTAAAAAAAAAAATAGCAAATTTTAAAAAATACAAAAATATAAAAGTGAAATTTATTTAAGATTCTGATCAAAATTAGGAATGTATTGGTTTTATAATGATTTTTTTATATATAACTATTGTTTACAAAAATTTTACCAAAAATCTTACTCCGATTTCAAGCACTTGAATTATAACACTTTTTCTGAAAGAAAATTTTCTTGAGACGGTACTTAAGGAGGTCATTTTTTGATTTTTTAAGTAGTTTTTAAAATAATTGGAAAAAAGTAGGAAAAATTTACAAAAATAAATGTTTTATTATTTTAAATTTTTTATTTTCTTATAATTCAGTTAAATATATTTATAGCGACTTGAAAGTTCTTTATGATATTAACTAATGTAAAAGAAAATCCATGTCATTTAAAGGAAGAATTCACTTTCAATGATTCGAATGGTATAAATAATCATAAATAATATAAAACAAGATTATATTTTGGATAAATAAAATTATGATAAAAATAGTGTTCTGAAAAGGTAGTAAGCGAATAAAGTACCTTAAATTTAGGGCTCTAATGTAACTGCATTTCCTGCATTCCTCTATTTACGCCACTGGCTAACACAATTAAGGAGGTAAGTACATAATATGAATAATAATATAGGAAACGTCGTCCGCATTAGGCTAATTTTAATTTTTTTTAACAATTAATAGAACTTGCGATAAATCTCGCATACAATTGTAAAGCATCATTAGCATTATAAACAATTCTGGATATAGTACTACTGCAATAAAAAGCAAGTGGGCAACCAATCTAAAATATTATTTCATTTACTTTCACTTGTAGATGGATATTATATATATAAATATACTGTTAGTATACTCGTAGAAGTAATTATAATGATGATTATACACAGAATAAGTATTATCATCATTCTCGTCGTATCTTTACCGAAACAACAAAATAGTATTTTCTATATTAATTATTATAATGTATAAATGATAATTCTTATTCTGTTTTTTTTTTTTTTTTTTTAATTTGTGTAATTGTGAGATATTTTATTAAAAATAAAAGCATTTTGTTTGTTTATATTGAGCAAAAAATGTATTTTAATTTAATACTTGTAGCGTTTTTTTTTTTAATTAGTGAAATATTAAATTCAACACGTAGAAAATTTAATGGTTGTTTAAAATTTGCATTAGTATTAATTTTTTTATTATTTTTAAAGACACTACTAGTCTTAACTCTTAAGAATTTTAGGTCTTAAATTTATTGTTAAAACTTGCTATTCATTTTTATCTTATTTATGCTTTTCATATAGAGTGAATCATAAATTATAATATTCGATAAATATTACAAATTTGTTAACTTTTGTAGTTCATAATATTATTCCATATTTGTATTTTATGATTATAATTTATAATATTATTATATTGTATTATAATATTATTTATTAACTATAATACTACACCCGCATTTTTCATGTTTCTGTATAATGCGCAACTTTACGTCAAATTAACGTGAATTGCTGTGTTTAGGCTGAAATCCGGATTCAAACGCAAATAATGAAATTTAAGAAGAATATTTTACCGTGAACAGTACGTGAAGTACGTGACAATATTTCTAAAATAATGCAGCTGTTAAGCAAATCTAACATGGCTGTAACTTTTTTGTTTGGCAATATTTTAGAAAAACATATGTAGTAATCTTAAAAATATTAACCTCTTTAATTTATTATATTATTTAAGTTTAAATTTCAATTTCAACTTAAACGTCACGTCGTAATTCTTAGGAGCTTTCTGTACAATCGATGAAACTCGGAACAGACACAACACTAACGATCAATCTTTGTTTGGTTTCGAAATTCAAAAGTGTAGGTTTCAGCGAATAAATATTAAAGAACACAAAAAAACGACTTAATGTTTTGAAATTCTACATTTAAAAAATGCTAATATAAGTATTCAATGAAAATTGCAGGTCTCTACGACTGTTTTTCACTGAATCAGAACGAATAAACGAAAACAATGTTTTCTATATATATCTAATTATATTAATCAGCTCCATGTATAATCTGTACTTTTTGATTATAATTTTACACATTTTATTTTAAAAATAAAATAGCATATTTTACGTAACAACAATATCATTTTATACCTCATCAAACCTACCTATGTATTTTTGATAAATTGTGTTTTTTATTTACATCGTGTACATTTACGTGCAAGTAAAATCACGAGCAAGTTCATTAATATAGAAATAACCGAAATGTAGCCAAGACTAAATAGCCATTAAAACATTAATCTTAACTGAGTACAGTTATTTCTGATATTTCGATTGTCGGAAAATTCTTTAGGTCATACCATTATTTTGTCCGGTATAACCGTAGTTGCTTCACCGAAAGCCAGTTTATAGTCGTATTCCATGTGACAATACCAACAATTGGTAAGTAACAAATATCGGAGAGTACAAGTTTGGTAAAAATATTTTGTTTTGTATTTTCTTATATCACTTTAAATATTTTATAATGTAACTATTAAATCTATGGATTAAAGAGATAGTATTTTTAATTTTGAATAATTTATTATAAAACATAAGAAAAACGGAAAAAGTTTAAGAAAATACCGGTTTCATTATTATTACTTTCGTCATTATAAATCATTGAAAATAATTCTAAAACTGAAATTCCCTTTAAAGTTATTTTAACTTTTAGAAAAAGTTTTACATTTTGACGATTTATGAACATTTTTAAACACACTTGACAAATACATTTTTAGGTGTTTATTGGTTTTACGTTAATAAAATTGTTTTGGCTGATCAGAAATGTTTGAAAATTGAATATGACATCCATTATAAGTTGTACTTTGTGGTCCAAAAATAAGTTATGTGTTATGAAGTGTTACTTTTTAAATTCTTCAAGCATTTACTCTGAAAATATTAAGACTAAATAACTGGTTATAAATTAAAATAGCGGGAAGATCGAAAACACTGTTTTTGAGAGGATGAAGACTAATCCACAAAGGTGGTTTCAAGACTTAAAGCGTGTTCATCAGTAAGGCATGGACTAACCGTGTACTAAAATGCAGCTTTCGAGAAGTTAGTTCATACAATTTTCGTAATTTTCCTAGACTATACAGTAGTTATTTATTGAAAAAAATAGATATATCAAAATTCTTTTTGGGATCTATACGCTAGTAATATTTTTGCAGTGAAGCTCGGTGTACTAAGCATTAGCGGTGTAATAAAAGGTATATTACCGTATATACCCGGTGTCGTTCACCCTGCTTTTTCTTTTACGTTCCTGCATATACACATGAATACTTCAATAACGGTGGTTAGATAGGGTAAAAAAGGATATAAGAACAGTAGTTGTGTCAGTTAAACTCCTTAGACGGGTAGTCCTTAGATAGATGAGAAAGTTTAATAGAATCTGTTAAAAATCTTAAAGGCTTATCGAACGAAAAATAAAAAAAATGTTACACATAGATCGAATTATTTATTATAAATTAGAAATATTTCTTCAGTCATCATATCACATATATAACCTACAAAAAATTATAATACAAATTCATCATAGTGATATAGCGTATTTATCAATTTGACACACATATTTTAAACAACCCAATCAAAATCCCAAGTATAATAATAAAGTAGGTACAATAAGTTACCTAATTTCGGACCATTAGAATAACGATTAACATTGGATTTTTCTTGTATCTTTATATTTGTAGATGGCTGTCAACGATATTTGTATGTAACAATACATATAAAACATACATTATATTTATTATTGTTGTTAAGAAATATGTTCAGAATCTAAAAAAAGTATCTATTTATAAAATGACATCTTAAAATATGTATCGCCAAAACGTATAAATAACGGAAATCAATTTAAATATATTTTAAAAAAATGTACATATTTTAATAGTATAAAGATATTATGTATATGTATTGACGTATACAGTCACGTGATTGTAATTGTTATTCGAAATTATAATAAACTTTATTTTAATTCGTTGGTTAGTTTGCTTAGTAATTTATAAATTGTAATAATTTCTGACGATCGTGACCTATTTCAAACAACATATTATGTTTAATAAAACTATACGTGAACTAAAAATGGGAAATAAACAAATGACTCATAGATTACTTTCCTTATTATATAATTTCAATTACTTATTAAATGTCTTTCTTTTTAATTATTTCATTGCTTTGAAAAGACAGTTTTAGAGGAAAAATGAAATAAACAAAAGGACAAATTTTGCAGTTTTTTCATAATAAAAATTATTGTATACGAAACTATAAAACATCATAACTATTGGTACTTATTAAACCTACAAGTATATTGATCGAGAAAATTATTTATTACTTTATTTTGAAGTATTAAAGGGTAGATTACACTGAGCGATTTTCCACGCTAGTCGCCGGTGAATTTACTCGCTGCGACTAAAGTCGCTCAATGTAATCGTTTTAGACGCTTACTCGTCGCGTGTTGAATAATCGCTGTATGTCCGCGATTAAAGTTGACGACCGGGCTACTTTTGTCGCTACTCGCTAGCTATTTTACACTCCAGCGAGTAAAATCGCTTTGTGTAATCGACATGGCTAGTAAAATCGCTAGTGTGCTTGCGACTAGTTGTTGTTGCAAGATGCATTTCATCTTTTAATTTTATGTTCAAATAGTCATTATGTTTTATGTTCCAAAGCAATGGATACTGTTCGTAAATTTTTAAAAAATCAACTATGTTATTACAATTCCACTTCATCATAAATTTAAGAATTTAAAATATAAAAGAAAACGAATGAATTATATCAATATCTATATCAAATGACAACTTCTTGTTACATCCATATACATGTATATCACACGAAAGCGTGTGCACGAATAGCGAGCGAGCGAATTTAATCGCTCAATGTAATCGGACAAGTCGCTACACGCTCACAAGCACGCGACTTTAATCGCCGACACGCAGCGTGTAAAATCGCTCAATGTGAGATACCCTTAAAACGTAAAATAGTAATTTAGTTATAATAATAAAAAAAACTATATAGATAATTGGAGATTCTGTATACCTATCCTTGTAGATACCTTTAGATTCCAAGTGGAACAAAGAATCGTATGGTTATACAAAGATGTTTATTTTATTTTTTTTTAATCTGTGCTCAATTTCTACCAGAAGACCTGCTCAGATTTTTAAGTGTGAAAGGAAATCAGTGTGGGAGTCATTTTCATTTTTCTCAGGAGTTATCTCATCTAATTTGAAAAATCAAAAAGAAAAAACAAAAAATATAAGAAATGTAGGTATTAGATAAAATATATTATGGACTTCATTTTTTCTTTGCACAATTTTTCTTCCAGCAATTTTGCTCCAAATTAAAATGATAGCAATGTTTCTTAAAAACAAATTTCACGAGTAAAGTACTTTACAGCGGTTGATTTTCGAATTTCCTAAAAGTATTCCCAGAAAATGTGAAAAATCGGGATAAAACATGGGAAAACCGGGAAAAACGTAGAAAAACTGGAAAAATCGGTACAACATTAAACAAACATTATTAAAAAATAAATAAAGCCTATTTAATTATTTTAATATAAAATGGCATATATTATATTGTTGACAGCGCATGCCTATCAACTGAACTCCGCTCAGAATCGTTTTTTCATAAGTAATGTTTACCGTTGTATACAGGTATATATTAAATTATCAATAACAGTGGCTACGCCCATCCCCATTATCTTAGGACGTCTTTTTTATTACTTTTTTTACAATTTTTCTCCTGGGTAATTATTATATTGTAATTTACAACATTTGAAATCAATTCGTAATTTTATAATTTATACTTACTATACTAATGATTATTATTATAACCTATTACAAACGATTGTAGTTTAGGAATATTATGTAAACGATCATTTTAGATTCTGAACGTAGCGAAGAATGTGTACAAATTATGTTGGATTTACTAAAATAATATGACGTATCTCCGTGCTTTTTGTAATCTCTGTTTTCTGTCTGTACTTTATACACAATACATTTTCTACCAGAAATCTTATTCCGATCTTCACCGATTTTCATCAAATATTTATATTGATCTTTTCTACTATTTTTAATAGATTTGATTATCATTTTAAATGTTTTAGTTTTTTTTTTTTGGATAATATTTTTTTGGCTACTTGAAAATGCTTAAAAATCTGATACAAGGTTCATCATAAGTTATACTTATACTGCTAAACAAAAATGAGCGTAATATAAATTTTTTTTTATTAGCGTTTAAAGATCAAATTTTGATAAAAATCGTATAAATCACGGTATTTTGCGTATTATTTTCCGATGTATGCGGATAAAACTTTTATGGCTCCATCAAAATTATCAAAAATTCGAGATGAATAATACGGACAATAATTGTAATTTATTTAGTAGTTTTAAATTACTAAATATATTTTATTTGTATACAGTTTTAAATGAAAAATCATCAAAACACATTAAACTGAACTTCAATCAGAATCGCTTTTCAATTAATAATAATTTATCGTTTCATAAACAGTACAACTAAATTATATCCTATGGCTTATAAATATATTACACATTTCTAACTTTTCACCTAATAGCACATACAACAGTGGCCCACCCATGCATATGGTTTTATTATTATTTGTTTACATTTTCAAATTAAATGTGTACTGATTTCAGAGCCTACCATACGTTTACTTGTATTATCAATTACATGAGAATTTAACAAAAACAAATGTCTATCAATGTACAACTAAATTTTAAAAAATCGTTTGTTGATCGTGCATCGGCGAATAACAATAAAATACGTCTCGTTCAAGTTAAACATACATTACCTATACACACCTTTACAAGGCCAATAACCTCGGATAAGCACCTGTCCACAATTCGGCCTCCTCGTAACGAAAATAATTCGGACACATAAAAACCTAAAAATAGATAGATATAGGTGTATTATGTAGTGTAATAGGCGCTATTATTTTCATTAATACCGTTGAACTTTACAGGTACCGATTTGTAACAGATGTACTTACTCTGTACACATAGTTAATTGAACAAATAATACGTCCGAAAGAATTTGTATAAAATAAACAATTAATGAACATTATTTATTTTTAATTTTTAGTTGATTAATTTGTAATGTTCACATATTACGTGCAGGCGTATGTATAAAATACACCGTGGAATTTCGAAGAGTCAATCGGTATACGCGCGTATACTATGCACTTTTGACATATTCGCATCCAATTCTCTTATACCAGCAGTGAATGTATAAAATATTTTGTAGTTTGTATAGGTATTTTTGTTTTTTTTTTTTTTTATACGTGTCCGTGTGTTTATGGGAGAGAGACGGACGTATATTAATCATTTAGAATATTGCCGTAACCGTCCGGACGGTCTACGGATAGACTATTATTATACTGTTGTAGTATACAGTGGTGTATGTGCCTACTGCAGTCGGATAACGGAGGGGAAAACCGTTTCGAGTTTCACATCAACTACGGTGCACACAGTGTCAGTGACTTCAACGCCCGGCTCAGTTTATGGCTGTCGTTCGGTGACTACGTTTCGATACCGTTCATACTATACGCACGTTCAATAAAAGTTCCCGTTACGCATCGAGTGCAATACGAACATATTATTGTTGGTTGTTTTTTGATAATTTTTTCCAGTATTTATTTTTGAAAACTTTGTCAGGATAAACGACTATATATACTTACCTACTAGTATTTCGTCAGTCTATAATATATTTTTGATTTGCCTATATTATACATAAATAGTGTTTTTAAAGGTCGGTTTTGTGGATTATACTCTGTAGTTGTGTGTACACCCGTGTGCGAGTGATTTATATAAACGCTTAAACAGTTTTATATTATAGTCTGTCCAAAAATATGTACTGAATACGCTGTTTCCGGTGTGATCGACTCGAAAATGTGATAAACGTCCATACGGTGATGATGAGGAGGAGTAATTCTATAATGGCAACGACATTGCTGCTCGTCATAATCGCCATCATTGGTATGTCATTAATTATTATTGAAAATATTAAAACAATTTTATTCTATTTCTATCGTACCTAATTGAAATAACCCAAGTTTTTCACTAAACGGTAAAATGTATTTTACTAACACGGTAACGATTTTTGAGCAAATTAAATAGGTACCACGGAAAAAAAAATTGTATTTTATTGTAAATCGATTTATATAGAAAATATTAACGTAAACTACTGTAGTATGTATTTTATGTACTGTTGGTTTGATTTTCTTCAGTGGTCAGAAAAGGATACTAAATTATGTTCAGGCATACAAGTTATATGTAGAATATTTTCTTTTCTGAGAAGCCTAGCAACTGTCTCAATATACTCACCACCAGCAGCCTTCCTTCTCTTATGAACTTATTAGTAATAAATTATTATTAGTTTTTACTTCAATAATGTTCTACATAGTATATGGCTCTACATTTTTACATCAAAAGCCGAGTTAAGCATCCAATTGGTCCCGAAACAGAACTTGAAAACAGATCCTCTTTGGAATCATTTTATGTACACATTATTGTAACATAAGTATATGTACACATGTTTAACAAACATTTTATGAACATTAATGAAGACACGGTGGGTCCTCCACATTCGAACATGGCTTACTTTCATCACCAACCACCCATGATCTGCGACCTACCCACCAGTTTCGATTAAAGCGCAAGCCTCAATAAACAGTTTTGATGGCTTATTGTCACCACGACACAGAGGCATAATTTATAAAATATTACGCACGGTTCCGAAGTATAATACTGCAGCCGGGTAACGGCTGTCATTCGACAGCTATACTACTATATGTTCCTATACCTATTTAGTTGTAAAAAAAATATATGCATATATATATATATGTATATTATACATATTTATATATTGTTTAAATAACGATAACGCAACGTTAGTAAAAAAAAATATTTAAAGACCGTGGTCATGTTATATTATTAGGTAAAGAATATGCGTAATATTAATATTATTATTATTATTATTATTATTTTTTGGCTGCAGATGTGTAGGTATACCTATATATTATAACGTCCTATACGGTGGACCAAATCGATTTAATTCGGTGAAACCGAATTAGTGCCTATATAATATAATAATCGAAAATATCAACTCTATTACGTACGGTTTAGTCGTGTATGTATATATAACAATATTGCCTGTATTATAATTTATAATATATTGAGACCACGCGAGGGGAAATCGACCGAAGACTTGTGTATTATGTTATTATATTATGTAGGTACCCACGATTTTTTCGTACATTTCCTATGTACCACATATATAATAGATAGCATCAAATCATATAGATGGTATTAAGCAACGATAATCGACACGCGTAGACCACCGGTAACAAAAAAACTATAGGTATATAATAATGTAATATATCGGAAACGAAATAAATCGTCTGACGATAATAATATTATTATCAATCGAAGTAAAATCGGCATAGTAAGTTGAATGACTTGTATAGTAATCGATGTTTATTTCAGGGAAGTGGCCGGGAGAGTATTACTCCCCCGCAGATTTAATACCATCCCTTGAAAATGAATCACATCACTACGTAAACAACTACATGTGACATATGGTACGTAATAGAGTTATGGGTCGGTTATAAATCATCTTGTTGACAATAAAATAAAAAAAAATATTGTGTTATATAAATTACCGTATTTGTAATGAGTTACAAAAAAAAATAATCATTGAGTAATCATTTTCTTAATTTTTTTTCCATGACTAAAAATGTCTAGATCCGGCTTTTGGCATAACCTCTTGGAAATTAATGCCCCCCCTCCCCCGAAAATGAAGGCCTAAAATAAACACTGATAGTAACTGCGGTGCAGACGTCTACTTAAGGCGCTGAATGGTCCTGTTCGTAGCCTTTTCAAAATAATTTTTAGCAACAAATTCAAAACATTAATAATTAACATTATATCTAGTCATAGCTATTAGAGCCATTAGTTTTACTTTTTGACATTTTAGATACGTGCGTCAAGTTTGCCCTCACAAATAATTGGCTCCAAACTTTCACCAATATTTGGAAACTTATTTGGAACTATTTGGAATCTTAATTATGTTCCGAGTTTGGAACTTTAAATTTTTCTTGCAAAAAATGTTTTTTATAATATAATATGGGGAGGCTCACTTCACGCGTGTATCTAATGTAGATATTTGTTTATTACGCTTTACACTACAAGACCAATTCGAATAAAGAATATAATATTTAAAGTTTAAAGTGAATCCCAATACTACAATAGTATTCGCAATTATAAATAAAATACAAAATACAAAATCGAACCAATAAACATAAATATTACAAAGAAAAAAAAAATTTTTTTTCAATTTTTCAAGCAGCATGAACATTTTAAATGAAATATTTCATACTCATACCCTGCTGATAGTATGTAGATGCCTACATTAGTTACTGATTGTTGGGAGGGAGGAGGAAAAAATATATTATCTTTGGCTTGTTGCAAGAAAGGTCAATGTCATAAAAATAAAATGTATTTATTACAATAACATTATAGGCTTAACGTTAAATTTTTGGAAATAAATCAATTTTTTTCGACTTCCAATTTTCAATTTATTTACATTTTAGATTATAAGCGAAGCGAGGAATGTATTTATTTATTTTACAGTGATGTTTATTTTTATATTATTTTTTAAATACATTGTATTGTGTACAAAAATTCTACCAGAAATCTTGTTCCAATGTATCAAGTATAACATCTTTCTTAAAAGGGAATTTTATCTAGTTGGTGCTTCTAGGAAGGTCAGTTTTAGATTTTCCAACCAGTTTCCATAATAATAAGAAAAATCATAGGAAAAACGGGAAAATGTACAAAAAAACTATTAAAACATGTGTAACCAAACTTCGTTCAGAATCGTTTTCCATTAGCAATGATTAATCGTAACATACAGACGTATATTCAATTCTTCTCTATACCTTGTCTTCCCAACTTTTCACATACACACCAGTGGCCAACCCATCGTGCGAAGTATGTCAGTCTTTTTTTTTTCTTTTGACATTGACCCTTCTTGCACTGAATGATAGCTATATATATTGTATTATACTACACACTACATGGAGAAAAAAGACGTGCCAACGAACGCGCAAAGAATTCGCGAGCGATGCTGCAGCGGTGGCAATGACAACAACGGCAGCGGCGCGACGGTAGCAATAAAATAAAATCCGATACATCGGTTTCCTGTGTCTTACGGTCAAAACGTGAACGGCTATCGTCGTCGGTTAGGTTATTAATTTTTTTCCTGTTTACCCGCAGGACCGTGACCCGCGGTACGTCTACCGTCTTTTGTTCTTAAAATAATATAATATAATATAAGAGAAAGTGAATATTCTCTGTCGTGGTGAGTGTGTGTGTGTGTGTGTGTGTGTGTGTCCGTGATCGTCATCGAAATTTCCAAGCGTTCTCATACGGAACTCTCCGGTATAACGATCGCAACGTTTACGTAACCGTCCTTCGAGATCGCGCACCACTGCCGCCTGCTATACAAGTAGAATATTATCATCACGTAGTTCGAACCGAGCCCGTTTGCGTGTAGCGCGTCTACAGAGAAAGGAAGTTCGAGAGAGAGAAAAACAGAAAGAGGGTCTCTAGTAAAAAAAAAAAAAAAACAACCCAAAGATCTGTCTTTAAATTGATATGGCTATAATGCACAGCGTCAATTTACGTGAAATCGATCGTTAATTGAATATAATTACTAGATGACTAATACAGTGATACTAGTGGCTATTTTTCTGACTTTCCGCTGTACACACATTCAGTTAAATTCGATTACTTACACCTAACCTGACTTAACAATTACACTTTTATATTTCGTTTATATTTTGGAGGATACAATCTTTAAATGAATTCATACATCCATTATTCAAAGGGTATAGCGCAGTCGCGTAATTGTTTAATCGTGAAATTATATTGTTTAAATTATTGACGCAAAACAGATAAGTACCCTACAATATAATCTTTAACCTAATCACAGTCATTTTAGATTCTGAGCCCTTTGAGCTACCTGTATTGGTTCTATTATGTTATTGTGTCGTGCTTACTTTTTTTTTTTTTTTGGGGACCCCGTACAACTTTTCTACCAGATGTCTTACTCTTGCAATCAAAAATAACAAAAGATCTATTTTGGTGCATTTTTGATCTAGTGTATGCATTAAGAAGATTGATTTTTCAAGCAGTTTTCAGTTAGCAGTTAGGGAAAAAAAAACGCTATAGAATGACTGTATACAAAAATTATCATTGTAATCGGACCTTTGAAGCTTTACGGGCGTTTTCACCATAAGGCATGTTTTTGAGTAAAAAAAAAATCGTATTGGCACCTGAAACTTAAACAAATAGAAAAAAAGAAACGAAATCTCTCGAAAATTTAAGGCCAGATGTGTGTTTGTGTGTGTGTGTTATTTTCGTATGATTTATTAATATCATTATATCATTATGAATACAAAGACATAAGTATATAATACATAATACGCGGATACGGTCCGACCACACTTATAGTGGTATGGGATTTCTCTACGTACGAGAAAATGTACCTGCTATTATTTTTCGTCAGTTTTCGTTCAATAAAACGCCACCGACGGGATACTACATTATCGTAAATTATTACCCCCTTCGGTTATGCCCGGAAATCAATTCACACTAACTGACGGTAAAATGATTTTGCGTTTTGTCCGTATAATATAACATTATTATCATTATATTCGTAATAATCAATCGTAAATCGTGATTATAATAATAAAAATATTCGTAGATACAATCAAAAAAAAAAAAAATTGTATCTATTATACATTTACAGTTAAAAAACGTTAGAAAAGTAATTAATTTCGTCGTATAAAACACGCATTTTACTTTTAGATAAATAATTTTTAAAAAACACGTCGTCGAATAAAAAGTCTAATCTAATTTCAATAAAACACGATGAGTATTAGTAGTACGGTAGGTACTACAATTTATTGTTTATTTTTTAAGCATGTTGTGTGAAAATCAATTCATTAAATTATTCGACACATACCTACATTTTTGTAGGACAATTAAATTAGTTTCGTAGTTTCGTTAAATGATTGCGATCGACTGCATTAGTTTGGTCTATTCGCGGTTAATTAAAACACAGTATAGTTCTTCGAGTCGCATGAATTCACCAAAAAACAATTTTTTTTTTTAAGATCTTTTTAATTAATTTTACAACCGCTGATTTCGTACAATGACCTCTTCGAATGATAAGTCAACAACATCTTTATAATTAAAAAAAAAAAATCTTATACTGATGACGGGCGTGCCACTGTTCTAAGTGAGAAGTCGGTAAGGTAGGATATAGAGTTATTTAAATTATATTTGATAAATCATTGTTAACAAAAAACGATTCTGAGTTAAGTTCGCTTAAACAATTATTAAATTAAATAATGAAAAATAATAATAATCTTTAAACAATGAAACCGTTGTTGTATACGTTTTTCTGTTCTTCTCAAGTTTTTCCCCGGATTAACTCAAGTTTTTTCACACATACAAAAAAAACTACTAAGAATATCAAATAACGGTTTCTTTAATACAACAGCCAGACAAAGTTTGCTTTCAGAAAAGATGCTACACTTTAAAAACACGCATTTTAAAAAATCAATACATTCCTCGCTGTGTTCAGAATCTAAAATATATAGGTATTAAGGTATGTATGTATACTATCCACAGAAAAATAAAAACGGTAAAATATTCTAGATTCTAGAAATGAAAAACGTATTTAAATACATAATATTTGCGGCTATGCTCAAAACGATATACCTATATTGGTATATAATATATCATTATTCATTACATTTCAGTTGAATATTCGGTTTGACGGAAAATATATATTTTTTACTGAATAGGAAAATTGTTAACAATACTGCCCAATACTGAACAGTTTGACAACATATAACATTATACAAATAGGTAATCCTAATAATAGGAATAATTCCAATATACAGTGTGTTGCACTTCCAGGTGTAGCCAACACAGAGCTAATGCGACTGCGCCTTTTTTTGATGACGGAGAGTCCCCGCCGATGTCTATTGGTTGAAGGTTTCGGAGAGATAATTATAAATATTATTTCAAACGAAAATTAGTGACTTCATTGTGCGTGAATAAAAAACTACATATACATTTACAACTTAGGGAGATTTAAAAAGGTCCAGACGTTTAAAAAGAAAATACAAACTTGAGGATAAATTTCAATATTTTAATCCTTTCGGTGTGCATATGCACAAAACAATCTTTTTTTTTTTTAAATATATTATACCTATATTTTCGATACATTAGATTCGAATAGCTATTTAAATTTTTTTTTTTTATTTCGAAAATTACTTGAGATACAAACTCGGTCTAGATTTGGTTAAGAAATATGATTTTTTTTTTATCGATTTTTGAAAAAACTTAAATTTTATGACTTTAGAATTGAAGACATTTCACTACCGTTTCAAGGGGAAAAAATACTATTTGTAAAACTATTTATAAAATAATGCTTACAGAATAATAACAAACGTTTTAAATTTGTTAAAAAATCCATTAAAAATAAAAATATTTTTTAACTAACTTTTGATGGTTGTATCTCAGGTAATTTTTGTGACAAAAAAGAATTCTATTTATCAAAGCTGTTTTAACAAATTGAAACCATTCGAATCGAATATCGGAGTTACTATTAAAAAGATAAAGTAATTTGTAATGTGCATATGCACACCGAAATGTTTAGAAATTGAAATGCATCCTTTAGTACGTATTTCAGTAACTGCTTTGTCACCTCTCAAAACGGAATTAAAATCCAAGGTCACCCGGTTGAAATATTTAATAATTCTTAGAAACGTGAACACACGCTATGTCTATACCTCGGTAATTTACAACAACGAAAATACTATAGGTATGTATTAATTATTATTTTATATAATTTCAAACAAAAAATTACAGATATACCCAATATATTGTACACATTGTGAATTATTCTGAATTTATGAAATAATGATAATAACGTATAAAAAAAAATACCTTTATGTAATTTTTTCCCGTGATCATATACCTAGTTCCATTTTTGACATAAAATAACAATTATTATTCATTAGTTCGAATTATTTTTGAGATGAAACAACGACATACCATCCGACTATATCACAAAAATTTAATGGGAATCAAATACAAACAAACGCATGACTCTTTCATTCTTATTTCATGTACGTATAAAAATTAAATCATGTTTATACTATGAATAGCAAATGCATAAATAAAAGTAAAACAATAATATGTAATTTAATAGTACAGTGTAATTGGATTATAATATATTACGCAATTGATCGAATGCCAGAGTGTCCTTGGTCTTATAAGCGCGTGCACTTGTCACGTTTAATAGAAAGTAGAATGCATGAATTATTATTATATAGTTGATTTCTTTCCCAGCCCATCTATTTTATTATACGGGATTGTTTATTATACATACAATAGTAAACTAATTATATTTGATTATTATCATTCAGGAAGTGATATGAATAACAAACAATTAACAGGTTGTCTGAAATTATTATCTAAAAATCTTTGTTTTATTTTTAATTTTTTAGCGTAAGATATACGGAGTAGACAATGATTCAGTTGTCACATTATACAAAAATGATATCAGCACAAAATTTAATCTCAAACAATAATTTGTATTTATTTTTCTAAATTTGAACCTATACCTATACAATTAAATAAATAACTCTAGTGTTAGATTAACATCGTCTAAGTTATACACCCTGCATTATTTTGTATTTAGATTGAAAGTCTGAATAATTATTGTTATTTAACGATAAATAGAAAAATTTATCTATACCAGCTATTAGTCCGATATTAGGTTTACTTTAATATCGGTTTAGCTGCAATATTAATGCAATGGGTATAATTAAAAAATCATGCATCCAAAAAGAAATAAATTAAAACACACACTGTCTAATTATAATTAGTGATTTTTACTTTTCACTGATCAAATGATAACTCACGAAAGCAAGCTCGTATTTAAAAGTGCTCCTACAGATAGTCTGCCCCGAATAAGATAATACCATTAGCCTCAACGCAGATTCCCGAAGTGAGTGTCACGGACCTCCCGGCGGCCATGGACCACAGCAGCTCAAAAGCCATTATTATAAAATAAATAATACTTTTTTTTTCGTAATATTTCCGTCCCCGATATTGGTTATTTGTTTTACACTTGTTCACAAACGTTTCAAAATCGATTATTATATCGTTTGTACGTTATGGAGTTCGATAATAATAATACTAATAAGTAATAACCAATCGAGTTTTTTTGGATTCTGGAAGACGTAGGATTAATAACAACATTAAATTCTCGACCGTGAAAACGCAAACGTAGGAAATGTAATGGAAATTATGGAACTAATTAATTCGGCGCGGTTGAAGTGACACGACGATCCGCAGGCATATCTACTATCGTAAGACAATTGATAAGAGGTCGCGGACGCAACATTTTACTATATAGCCAACCGTACTCGCTCAAAATATCAAAATACTATAACCATTTTGTTTTACACAATATAATACAAAAATTATAAAAAGGGTTCTTGAATATTACACTCAGAAAAAAATACGCTGCTTTAATGAAAACCGCCTATTAATAATTAATGAAAAACGGGTCATGATTTCGATCCTATGAAGACGTTATGTAATACATTTGTAAAAAGTTTATTTATTGGTTTTCCAAAGACGTGTCTTAGGTTTTTACTCGGGACACTGATTTCCTTGGAGCATCGTAGAGTATACTGTTTGGACGTGGCAGATTTTTTTTTGTTTTTCGTCGTTATAGTGTGGTTGCGCTTGCAATTCCTTCGGAAGCCCCGTGAATAGATGATATCCTATGATACCCGTGCGCGGGCGGATGGGTGCGTGCGTGGCGCTTTATCGTCATATTTGCAAAACACATTTTAGCGAAAAAAAGCGAAGTGCGGTCGTGTCTGCGAGTAACATTGAATAATTTCCGATTCTTCCGGGCTTTAGTCGTACGGCGTTCAATTTGAATTTTAATTTTTCGCGCCGCCACTGCGTTCCCGTATCGTTTTTTTCCCCCGCCGGCCGGATACCTGCGTAACGACCCCGTGGGTCGATCGGTCCCGGGGTGGCGGGACGTATAAATAGTAGAAATATTACGTGCATTATTGTTATAGGAGGCGCGGCCGAAATCCGTTCGGTTCCCGAGTTCTCGCGGCCGCGGATAATCGCGTCTGTTTGCAGTTATCCTCGATGATGATAATAATACGTAAACGGTAACGACTGACAGTAACAACAACGACGGCGCCGGGCGACGCAACCGCACGCTACGGTTACTGTATTATACCGTGCGAGACGGACACAATGGGTACGGTGTTATTGTTGCAAAACTCGCGCGCGCGTGCGTGCAGTGCGTATCGCCAGTGTTCCGGGCGTTTCGCGAGAGAAGAATCTCTTTTCCCGCGCCGTTTATACACCTACGCACACACGTACGCTATACGAGTGTTTATGTATATTTACACACACGTATCAGCTATGTACAATACGTATTGCACTCGTGTACGCTATATTATTATTGTGCATACCTGCGAGTGCATACGTTGTGCACGTATACGAACCGAACGCGTCGTAAGGGCCACTACACGGCGGATTACGTCCGGCACGGGAGTCCGCTTGCGAACGCGCAGTACACGTGTATAACACGACTATTATTACGTATATCTACGTATACAACGATAAGGTATGCGTGGCCTGTAATAACATATACGTATCGGACGGTCAGTGTTCGGGCCGAGGCGCGGACGGCAACACGACGATGACAATAACACAATATTTAATTACGATGGAGATTTCGATCGTTGCGCGACGGTAACAAATCGATTAAAAATCACGTTAGCCCTAGGGGTGCTTTGATGATTGACCTCATTTGGCCGCCATTCTGGGGACCTAGCCTCTCTTAAGATTGGTATAGCCATGTCCTGTCTACGTCTTCATTATCTATGGGTGCGACGACCGGTAAGGGATTTATCAACAGAATTTTCGGAACGAGACAAATAAGCTGTACCCTGCGTTTCGGCGTATATGATTCGTATGCGTGCGTTCCATAATATTATCGCGATAACAGCGAAAAGAACACAACACGAATACATGAATTATAAAAAGTTTTTATCTTATCGCTGGAACGGTTTAAAAAAAGTGAACTCACTGGGTGGTTGCGCGTGGTTGGTTTTACACGTGACATATAATATTAGGTACACACGAAACACTTACGCGTTATAAATCGTAATAATAATAACAGATTCGTTACTTATTTTCGGTAATCAATTCTGAACTTGGTTTGTAACAATCATCCGACCTTCCATATTACTCACGTTCCTCTTGACTCCTTCACACACACTTCCACGTCAGTCGTCACGTTTCGTCGCTACGTTAAAAAATCGTCAAAAACATCCGTTTGGATTACACTCTGTACGTATGTTTTAGGATGGTTTTTCTTGATATTTTGGTTAATATTACATGAAATAAAAAGGTTCCTTTAAAAAAACCAACATTTTATTTTCACACGTTCGTTTTATTACTTTCTTTATACGAGTGCACTTCTGTATACTTCTAAGCAATACTTATACTGTTCTAATGTGTGCGAATTCTCGCTCTGTTTCTCGATTTAAATCAAATACGTATTATATTGTTGTCTCGTCCATAGTGTTATTAAACACATCAGATAGTGGACCCGGTAAATAGAAATAAGTTTAAATTTAGAAAAAAAAATAATTATTGAAATTTAAACGTATTTATTTGCGACGAATCTTACTCCTAAACGGTGAAAGTACTAATTTCGGCGGGCCCTTCATAAATTCAATTTCAGATTTGGGCTTTGGGCCCGAACCCCTCGTCCCACACACACACACACACACATACAAGCATTTTAGTATTTTTCCCGTTTATTTTCTCAGGGTCTTCCAAAATTCAGGATCTGGCTTTTAAATCACCGATGATTGCCGTGGTTTAGCTATAGTCGGATAGAAATGACGATTTTACGATTGTTATTCGCTACATCCCCTCTTCCGTTGAAAATTCCCGGGCACGCCGCCGATGCGAGTGCAATTGTATACGTACAGCACGACCGGACTGACGGACGGACGTGTCGTTGAACTCACGCGCGCTCGAGTCGACTCGTCGACGATATTATTATTATTATTATTGTTGTTGCGGTCCGAGAACGGCCGACGGCGACACATATACGCGGCGAGACGAGTATACCCTATTGACAGGCGTAAAACTGCACATTCGGCGGGGCTGAATAAGATAATAACATTATTATTATTGTTGTTGTTATTATCGTTTCGTATATTCTCTCACGAAACCGCGAGACGGACGCGGTCTCTCCGTTCGGTCATCCGCGGAATGGATGCCCCCGCGTGTATTGTTGAACAATGAATCGCACGGGTACGCGCACGTCGTCGTGGCCGTCGCGTATAGCGTGCAATATAATGGAATCGAATTTTCGTTACGATAACAATATGTAACGTCGCCGTCATGTTATTACCATTTTGTTCGGCGCGCCAACATATTGTTGTTATACAACACAATATGTATTGTACAGTACGAGTAGTAGGAAAATTCCCTGCTACAGGTACGTGTCGTAATAATATTATAGGTACACGGGTACATTGATGTTACCCCGAGTGCGTGCAGTCATCGGATAAATGGAAGCGGCGGCGCGAATGAGAATTTCGAGGTGCGCGCGCGGTGGGTGTGACTGGTATTGTTCACATTACAGGTTGACTAGAATCATCGGGAATAAATATTACGAGCGAGGTTGTTAGGACATCGGGTAGACCGACTACGGCGAGATATCGGGGGAAATCGAAATATTTAATAATAACCGAAAAGTCGATAATCAAACGATTAAATGCGTCGTCGTTTTCGTTTCTATACATAGCCTAAGAATAAAATATAACTTTTGGGATCCCGAGAATTTCGAACGCTGTCGTGTACCTACTGGCTACCGAGTATAATTATTATTTCCGCTACACTCGTACTTCGCAGTACTTTTGTTCCGAATACTTGTGTACAGTATGTGCGTCTGTTTTCATATTAAATTGTTCTTTGCCGCCTGTTTTCTTATATGTTATCGCATCTAAACGCTCGAAACGATTCATTTTTATAATTAGCGATACACTCGATATAACAATTATCTATAAGCCAATATACTTTATGTATTATTTATGGTATGTAAATATAAAAATTCTAATCAAATAAACGAACGTAACAGTATATTTTCGTTAAAGTAAGAGCGCTCTTGTGAATACTAAATATGTGTATATAACTGTATAAGCGTCGTTAAAATATAATAAACGTCATTCATTAAGTTCGCTATTGTGCTACTGTTCTACTGTACGAGTATTAACAATTATATTTAATTGAGAATAGAAATATAATTGGTTAAAATTCGGTTAGGAAAATAATATTACTTAATTCTGAAATGTAGACAAATTCAAGAAGAAAATTAAGAATATATGTGATTTTACTAAAAAAAAAAAAAAAAAATCCAACTTAACTATAAACTCTTACAGAGATAATATTGTAGTAAAATTACACCTAACCTTGCAGCGATTTTATGTCCATTATAGATAACGGCAATCGATTTTAAATGCGATTGTTTTATTATATGTAATACAATATAATACAAAAATAATTAGGATGTATACAGTTAATTATAATTTTGTGAGTTGTAATAATATTTTAGAAAGAAAACTTTCATATATTATTGCGAGACGTTATCATACATTTTGTGAGTCATGGCTTTTCTTACTAATTATTATACGTATGCAATGTATTCCACCTGCATGATGTGTGTGAAACTTAAAGATGACCTTTAATATAACTATAGCCAGTGGTGGCTTTTAATTTGAATCATTGATTTTATTCTCCATCCACTCCGACCCAAAAATACCCCCAACCTACCACAAATCTATTGACGTTTATGAAATGTCAATAAAATTTGTTAAATTTATTAAATTTCCGCAGTCTAAAATTTTTCTAATGCCTTTTGTTATGCAAAAACATAATAATAATTTGTTGTTATTTTTCTGAACACCCAGGCACTCACGATCCACCCCTCCCCCCCCAGTATTTTTATGACTCACGTGATTTAAATATACTTCCTTCGAACCGCAACTGCCTATGGCTGTAACCTGGATAATATATTAGGAATATTTTATTTCGCGTTATTCTAAAGGGTTCGTATACGATAATTGTCTATTGTTAACCGTAAAGTCAATACGGATATATTTTTATAATAATAACGTAATAACCGTACGCGACAGCGTACAATGTGTAAAAAACGACGAAGAGAAAACAAAATTCTTTGCTCTTTCATTCGGAAGGAATTGACACGGGTAAACGGAGATACCAATCACTGCAAATAGAACTTCACTGGCAACAATGACTAAAGGAAAAAATACGTTGTTCTACGGAAAATATACAATGGCGACCTTGTGTTATTTCGTTCCTCTCTGTGAAATGTTTCCCGGACAGTAAAAAAATACACGTTGCCGTGTTCACCGAACAAAATGAAAATCGATCATGTTAACTATAATTGAAAAAAAAAAAAACGATAGACGGTTTGAATTCACTACCGTCAAAGATAACTCCTCGAAATAACTGTGAATAGGAATATGAAAAAAAAAAAAAATCGATAGGCACTATTCGACAAGTAAAAAAGAGATTCTCTAAATCGGGTTTATATATATTACATAGATATATAATATATTTTTATTATATAGTAAGGTGAACCGTAAAATCACGTTCGCTATATTATCGGTGTGGTTCATCGAACGCATAACTGTGTTGCCGTGTAGTGTTAGTATGAATGTAAACAATCATACGAATAACAGATCACGAATACAAAATCTCAGTGCAACCATATCTAATTCTTTACCAATTTAAACGGTAAGACGACTTCAGTGAGCGTTTCGCTTCAGACTGCAGTATGTTTGGATATGAATAAACGAAATATCTAAGTCTGAAGAAAAATGCATATAGGTATGATGAGGTAACTGTAGATTCACGTGTCCGCCGTCGTAATTTCACCGGCCACTCTTCAAAATGTTATGCCATATAACAACATACATGAATATATGAAACATGGACATTCAAGGTCGGAATTGGCCGAAATTCCCTCAAAACACAAAAACTGATTTCCAGTCATCAGATTCTCTGAAGAAACCGCTTCACGTGCATTTGTCGTCTGCGTCTTACTAACGCACGATCGCGACGTATATCAAAATATTTGCGCTCACCAGAACTAATGTCGTGCTGTCTGTTTTAATCTTAACGAGTGAATTGACCTGTTATCAAAATTAAAGTGGAGACTGTATCCAGTGGCGTACACACAGGGGGAGATTTAAGTGTTCTAACCACCAGTGGTATTTTTTACGCAAGATAGATTAAATAGATTGTCCACGTTATCGGTATACCGGGGGCTATGCCTTTAATTCCTAAAAACGTCACTGATGAGTTGAGACGAAAACCGAGGAAATTAGATATTGTTCTATGATAAAAATAAATCATTGTTAAGCAACATAATATTTTAATATGTATACATTATATATAATTGTTCAATGCAACCCTCCACCCCCTTAACCCATTGAAAATATCTGTGTTTTTATACGCTGGTGGTTTTCGTTGTTTTAATTTTTAAGCGAGCGATATGAGTGCGTGTGAAACATCGCAATTTAAAAATTCGTATACACAAAATACAATTCAAATGTCGAGTAAAACCGACGTACAATCACAGCGAGACGATGATGCGGTTTCTTTTGGTTTGATAACAACAAGCCAATTCGCTCTTAAATATTATAACAAACGGCAAAAAAAAAAAAAAAAAATTGGATTTACCGAACGTAAATTTGCTACACATCGTCGGTGTATACGTGGTTTTCCAATACAACACGACCGATACACTGCGACTCGGATTGTTGAACGATAATAATCGTCGTTTACCTATATATAAATATACGCGTAAAATCCCCGGGCGTCGGGCGGTATACTTAATGTCGACCGGAATTACACGAGCCGAAAAATTAAAATAATACTTTTGTTCGCGAATGTATATATAGTACCCATAATAATAATATTAATCTCGGCTATTCGCGAACGATCGCCTGCGGCATGCTATTGTCACGTCGACTATTACAATATTATTACGCGTGTATATAGTTACAAAACAATACTGAAAAGACGCGACGGTATAGGTATTATAGTTTTCTTTTTTTTTCGTTTTTTCTCCCCGGACCGCGCGTTTAATAACACTTTTTACGCGCATATTCCGTCACCGACAATTATATCTGGGTCGTCGTCTGCGGACGATTATAACACGGCGGACGTATACATTTTTTTTTTTTTTTTTCCACTAGCTCTACGCGATATTATTATTATTATTATTATTTTCGGTCACCTCGTTCGCGCGCGCGCGCGTTGGCCCCGCCGCGTTGGTCCAGTTACCGCGCGCCCTCGTGTGTGGCACACGCTCGTTTACACACGCGGCCGAAACTTTTTTTTTTTTTATCAACAACAATACGAATTTTTACTATTATTATACTGTACGCCTACTCGTTCGTTATTAAACACGTCGTATCGGTGCACGGTCGTCCGGGAAACCGCGAATATACTCCGGTAAAATATTGTTGTATACATACATGTGTATATATATATATATATATATGTATAATGTATTTTATACGGGTTTATTACACGTGTACGTGATTCGGTCGACGGACGTACCGGAATGAGAGCATAACCCGTACGCGTATATTGTTATTGTACACACGATAGCGTATCGTCGGACGACCGACTCCCGTGTTCTGTATGATATTATTGCGTGTGTGTTATTATTTCGCACGGAAAAATTAAAAGAAAAAAAAAAAAAAAAAACGCGGCCGGCCGGGTATTGTAAACGGCAAATCCGCGACGTCCGGCCGCGGGGAAACGATGCCCGGGGCTGTCGACCGCCGTCGGTGTGTGTACAATAATAATTATGCGATTCGTTCGCACGACAGCAGCGAGTGTACGCGACGACAACAATGACGTACCCGTTTGTCGCCGTACAATAATAGTGCCGTCGTTATATTTTTATTCGGAGGCGTCGACGAACGGCACCGCCGTCCGTCCGAACCGTCGCCGACACGTATTATCGTGTGCCCGGCTGAATGTCGCGTATCTGTTTAACAGGCCGTAGTCGATAGGTGTACGAACGACGACGACGACGACGACGACGGCACAGAGAAAGAAACGGAGAATAGATACGCAAAAATTACGTCCTCGTTTTTTTCCGGCCGCGTCAATAACGACAATATATTATCATCTCACCTATATAATACAATAATATGACGTCCGTATGCCCGTACAATAATAATAATAATACACCGTCGCGTGTGCGACGGCGACAAAAACGACGTGACCGCGGGCGTTTTTAACCGTAATATTACATCGTTATTTTTCGGATCGGATGAATCGAATTTTCGGATTTACCGTGGAAAATTGTCATTCCGGAGAGTCATTCCGAAAAAATACCGATGTCGAACACGGTGCCGTACACCATTATTTTTATCATTATTATTATACCGGTACAGTAGTGGTGGTGGTGCGATATATTTAACGGCGAAAAAACTTACTAAATCATTTTTCGATATTATAACCGCCGATGACACGGTTTATTATAATCGTCAATAATAATAACGCATTTTTTTTTTTTTTTCCTGTAATAATCGTGTTTTCTATATAACCGCGGTCGTCGTTATACTTAAATAATATTGTGAACTGCAGTTACATAACGATTTTTTTTTTTTTTTTTTTTTTTTTTTAATTGTGTCAAACTTACAATGCCGATAAAAAAACACCGCAATATTACTAAAATAGACAATTTATAGAACCGGACGATATTTTGACTGTCCGAAATATTTTAATAAAATATAGTACTTAAAACATTTTAGATTCTGGGTGGGGCAAGAAATGTATTGGTTTAATCTAACCTAGCCTTTACAATGTTTATTTTTTTAACTGTGAACAACATTTCTATCAGCATTTTTGTTCGATTTACAATCATAGCACTTTTTCTGAAAACAAATCTGACTGGGGCGGTACTTTAGGGATTCATGAACGTCTACGATTTGTTTAAATAATTTTGGACCACAGGTCGAGTGTCCGAGACGGATGAAATTATCCGTTTGTCCATTATTTTATGATTTTAAAGGCTTAAGTGAGATTGGTCACTTTTGAAATAGCGTACATATTCATGCACTACATGGCGTTCGTGTTTGTGAGTTGTTTCGATCGGTGATTGAATTATTCGCAGAGAATCTTACAATCATTGTTATTTATCGGTTTATTTTGGAATCGTTTAGAACGCCTATAGTCACGTAGAGATTTTTTGGATGTGGGTGAGGTTAGACGTGGAAACCGTTTCTAAAAGCTTGGGAGTACACGAAGGGATGAATTCTGATATTGACTGGATATTGTTTAATTTCTGAACAGTGTGATTGTTTATGTACAGAGGAAGATTGGTTATTTTATTTATAGAGCAACGGATTGAATGGCTTATCTATTTTTATTTGCGACATTGATATTATTATATGTTTCTTGTAATTTCCGTGATCGAAATACACCCCTCCATCGCAAGAAATATACATAAAACGTTCACCAAAAATTAGTGATTCTAGGCCCATAATAATAATATAATATGACAAATGTGCACATTCAAATAGTATTTAAACGAATATTTACTTTTTTAAACATGACATTCTTAAAATTTCTTAAATTTTACAACACTATACGCATAGGTGGTATAATACGTATGTAAGTATTATATTTTATTGTTCAGTTTTTAACCATAAAAAAAAAAAAAAAAACGTTTTGACTACTGTTTCACTGTGGGAAAATTATACTACCTGATGTAGTAAGCCGGTTTTTATTTTTTGTTTTTTGTATAGTTTTATAAACCCACGCAAATTTGTTCTCTGTGACAACGATTTATCGAGTGTTTTCATTGTTTGATATGGAATTTTTTTTAAATATAGGTAGGTACCGACATTATTCGGTTAAAAGAATTAGAATATATATTATTACAAAACTATACTTGTTGATTATGCATGTGAAAGTTTTTTTTTTGCGCATAAGCCATTATTAATGTGTACAATCTTAGACAACACAATTGTACAATGGTACTAAATAGGTTATTCTTATATTTCTGTATGGCAGGTGCATCAGTGACGATAACGAATAATATGGATTAGATTATATTAATATTGATTGTACAACTGCCGTTGATCTGCCGTTAAAAGTCGACACAGATGTTTGATGAAGTTTAAATGAATTTAATTTCGGAATGGAAAATTTAATAATCAACAGCTAGTGACACCATTTTAAAAGATAGGTACCTACTTATTTATACACATTTCGTACCGACATAATAATACAGCAATCATCGAGAATAATTCGTAATTATTACTGAAATCGTATCTTTGACGATTTTAAATTCGAGTCAATTACGAATAGGTACTATGAAGTTATTTAGTGTAACATTTTTTGTAAATTTTTGGTCGAATACGCAACGATAAATCATTGTTTACGTAGTACGATTCTGAATAAAGTTCGGTTGTATATGTTTTGAAATTCTGTAATTCTACAGTTCAAATTTGAACTTGAACGCTTATAAAAAAAATTCTACTAAAATACGCTCAACTATTTTTTTTAATTTTGTTTACCATTAAATAAAACTCATTATGAACCTGGTATTCAATTTCCAAACATTTCTGTTTGAACGAACCAACTGTGTCCACATAAAACTATATAAAACAATAAAAAATGAACCAGAATTTTTTGTAAAATCAGATTTCATAATTATTTTCAACCGAATCAAAACACGAAAATCGAAAATAAAACAATCAAAGTTTATTGATATTCAAAAAACGACCACTAAATGCGTCAACTAAACTCAACTTTCAAAAAAGACGTTGCGACTTTTGAAATTAAGAGCAAGGTTTCCGGAAAGAAAAACGCAGTAAATAATCGCAGTAAATTTTTCAGTTTTGTCCGTCCGTTAATTACTGCTGTTAAGAAAACTACCGGGAGATTCAAACAAGCGACCCCCTCATCCATGCACGTAGATCCAAAATGGTATGAACATAAGCTGTCTTGTCGTTTTTTTGTTCGGAGCGATATTTCTGGCGTATACAGAAAAGTTGTTTACAGACCGGAAAAAAAAAACACGCATCACACACCGCGTTCACAATCCGAAAATTAATAAATAATTATTTTTTTTTTCCTCGTTCGTTCGGGCCGGCATAACAGGTCGTCCGGCAACGTCGCATAGTTCAGTGTGTAACGGGTTAACGTAACGGTTCGGCAGGTATGCGAGGCCATCGTCGTCGTTGACGGTTTCGCCTATAATAATAATACACGTCGGTCAGTCTCCGTCGCTTTCGTTAGTTTTGCGCCGGACAAACACTGCGCCCGGACCCCGGTCGGAGAGGCGCCCGAAAAAAAAAAAAAAAAAAACAGGTTCCGAAGCACCGGTTCACGCGGTAAAACCGTACCACCCTTGAGGGGGATTCGTCGTGTCCCCGTACGTTATTTCATTATTATTGTTTTTTTTTTCCACGAGCGTCCGAAACAATAACACAATATTGCGTTTTGTTTATTTCTGTAAAACAGTATGCCTGCAGGAGTGCACGGCGTAATTGTACGGCATAAAGGGGCGTCGTCCGATCGCGTCCCGTTTCGACTTTTTTTTTCTAACCCTTCTCGAGTTTCGATCGCGTCCGGTCGCATCCAGGGCATGTACCCGGTCGTGTCCCGAACGAAAAATCCAGAATTTCGATCGTGTCCGACAATATTGTTTTGCACGCAAATTATTAAATGTAGAACTGTATTATTACAAACGTAAATTGGTTTCTACAATAGACGCAATAGACAAAATTGATTTGCGGCGTTAATTGGCCCGGCCGGTAATCTTTCGAAGGGCCGGGCCCGCTCGATATTAGATAAAACTCCGATTCGCCAACTCCACGTAAAGAGAAAAAAAAATTGTTTTATTTTTAAATTCACTTTTTCGGACGTTTTCGTCAATCGGAGTTTTTTTTTTTTTTTTGCGCCGCGTTTATTGCTCTGCAATTCAGGCCATAGGGCACCGCCGTTGTATCTATAGCGACACGCTGCGGGAAGCCAAAAAGCTCTATCTCGATAGAATTTACGCACCGTCGGTATATAATATTTTCCACCGAAACCGGCGCACCGGACCGCTGCGAAAACCCCAGCGCAGACAACACAAACCTACTGCGTGATACCTATAGCTAATAACAACATGTCGGACAAATCTGTCATTACGGTGTATTCCGTTGTAAATATAACGATTTTGGACCGCCCCGACAATGCAATATAAGAACGTATGCCGAGATTATAAAAATGTACCCGTCTCGGCGATAACTCCGTCGCTTTCCCATTAACCGTCGCGGCGTTTCCCGTTTAAATACTGACAACACTGCAGCAGTAAGACGGAAGGGGAAAAAAAAACAATTGTTCCAGCACCCGTGGCGGCATCTAAAACAACAATGGCCCGTTGTGTGCGGTACGGACGTATCGCGTCCATCGCGTCGTTCGCGGTTAAACGACGAAATAGACCCGTATTATTATTTTTGACCCACTGACGTTCTAACTGTCAACGATTATTATCAGTACACAATAATAACAACGGCGATGGCGATAATGACGGGTAATAGAAACAGTAATGTTCGTCACCGAACGTCGTGACCGGGGGTGCCGTCTCCGCACAGTGTCTATAATATATCACACCTATAATAACTATAATAATAATTGCGCCAAACACTTTGTGTACACACTGTATATGCTCTCCGGTAGGTACCGTGGTTGGATGGTGATGGGGGGGGGGATCGGTATATTTCGTTCGTCGTACGAGTGTACATTCAACCGCAGGCACGAGTCGTCGGAGCAGTACAGTAATAGTAACTATTCTATCCGTGAAATCGAGCTGGACGTGCATACTCCGATTATACACCCAGGTATACCAAACATAATTCGTTCATTACAGACATTCCTGCAGTGCTGCGCCCGCAAACGCGGTATAATTGGTTTTGACAAAATTATATAGATCTATCGTCGCTATAGTTTCCGGGGACGAACTTTTATAATATAAATAATACTATTATAGTAGCTTTTCATATTATTTATTAGATGTACATTAATTGTTTGAAATTCAGTTCACCTAGATCTTTTTTGTTGCGGAGTTTTTTTTTTTTTTTTTTTTTTTTACCGGAAAATAACGTTTCAATTAGCACAAACACTCCGAGTTATTCTGATCGTACCTTATTAAAAGATTTTTCACCCGGAAGTATTTTAATTGAACAATTTTCCTACGTTCCCAAAAGTTTTTCTAAAAAATTAAAATAAAAGCTGGCAACAGTAATTAACGACGATACGTTGGTTTTATTATTATTGATTTTTGGATATCATGGCTGTATACAATGGACAACCACGTCTGTAACACCTTACCGGTTTAGTTAGGTAATGTTTTCTAATTGCGATTTATAATAATTTATAATCATTGTTTACGGTATATAAATTAAATTGCCTGCGGATAAATTATCTTACAGCCTATAAATTCAAAACTTCCTACCTACAACAATGATAAGGCCCCCGTATGTATAAAGGCCTGTCCGTGTATATCCGGCTCTTTTTCGTTTATAAAAGCTCGCAAAGCTGGTAATATGTACTAATATATTTGCGTAATAATAAATATAATATGTATGTATAAATGAATCCATCGTATACAATTTTAATACAATAAAACCATATTAGACGTTTGACTACTCGACTTTTACAAGTTATTATAATATTATAATTTAATTTAATAAAAATAAATTTATCAACAGCTTAATATAATATTCATTAAAACTATACATCAATATAAATTATATACTTTATAATACGAAATCAAATCTATAATACCTATAATATACTAGAATAATACCGGTGCATTCGAGTCGCCTCCCAAAATGTACGAACTGCTTCCTATCCTTATCGTCAATAAAAAACTTAATATACACTAGTCGTCTCCGACGATTAGGTAGTTCATAATTATATACGAATTGCCTCTCGAAAGTGATCGCCTCCCATATTGAATAAAGCAGTGGTTCATAAACAAATTAAATTTAATATAATATTTATAATTTTATAAAAAATAATATTATAATGGTCAATAAAAAAAACACGTACCTAAACAGTACTTGTTCAGATAATGTCTATTATGGTTCAAATTATTTTCGTTCAATATTACCTAATCACTTTCATCTACTTTTAAAACAGCTTTGAATATTTTTATCGTACAATTCCCCCGTTCTTTATTGTAGGCTAACTGTTTTTGAAAACTAAATTTCATACTACTAATTATTTTAACACATTTGCTCTTTTTATCGATCATTTTCCGCATTTCAATTTGATCTATTCTAAAAACTTAATAAAAAATTTAAAATCATTTAATAATTTTTTGTAAAAATAAAATCGTATGACGAGTGTTGAAGCTCATCTAACGAAAATAATCATTACACAAGAGATGTAATGTTTAATATTAGCCGTACAGTCTTATCAATGCACAAAAGTCATAGATTACGACTTTGAATATATAAATACAAAAACCAATGTTAGGTTATTAGTGATATTAATAACCTTCATGATAAAAGATTTAAACAAATATATATATTGTTTACCGTTTGAAAATTTTAGATCGTTTGTGAACCACTTATACTGCTTATTGGGAGGCAGCTAGTAGTCGACCCTTTTCGTTTACGGTATGCCGAGAGGCCACTCGTAAATACCCGGCAGACGATTCGTATTACAATTATCGATCTTTTTTGACCTCGGGAAGCAACAGTATGCGCCCGATAATACCTACCGCATTATATTTCAGTGAAACTCGACGATAAATCTAACAGATTTTAATATTATCTGGTAATTTTCGTTCCAAATATTCAATCTGAAAGCGGTTGTTCGATTTGTAAATTTTGTTTGATAATTTTAATTTTGAAATAATACTTGAGAAATTGCCCGGTTGAAAACATTATTATTTGACAATAATAGAATATTAAATCGTGTATCTATAATTTTTAAAACGATATTTTTAAGTTTCTTGTATACGACTTAACAAATATAATAATTAAAAATATCGTTAAAAAAAAAAATCAATATTATTTGTGTACACAAATTAAAAATGGCCCCATTAGGTATATTATGTATCGTGTTTATTCGATTTTAGTCACATAGGTGGGTTGGCGATGACTATTCTGACTAACGCTCGGTTTTATATTATACATTTGAATCATACCACCACCGTAAAAACATAAAAAATATTACGATGTTTGTCATAAACACACTTATATTGACTTTCTATTTTTTTAAATCGCCATCATGTTGGTTATTTGCCACTTTGTCAGTATATATATGAACCTAATTTTATCGTCGAGCTTTAAATAAATATATATTTATTTTTCACTAATTATATATTTATTTAAACCTTGTATTTATATTTAAATATATATATATTCTATTTGAATAATCGTATTCCGTGTACTCTGTTTAAAAAAACGTGTGAAGCGCATTTAAATGTTTACGAATACATATTTGTTAGACATCAATATTTAGACACGCAATACTTTTTACATTAAATTATTCTTGTTAGAAAGTTTAACTTATTTTTATTCGAATGTATAGGGTAAACTTGAACGTGCAGGGAGTAGATTCGATTGTTTAATATAAATTGATAATAAAAGTACTTAAATCAAATAAAATTGTTTCTTTATTCAAATTTCAATTTGTAGGTTTACATTATTGAGACGAATAAAATGAATACCGTTTTAAAACATATCCAAATAAAAATTTAACTCGCACGATTTATTTACGAAAAAATCAGAGTAAACAATTTTAATCAAATGTGTGATACTTTAATATTTTGTTTTAAAGCAAACTTATAATTACTTATTATGCTAAACTCGTGTAAATCCGATTTTCTGCATTGTATTCATCGTTACGGATAAAATTAATTGTCTATTATTTTTCAAATTATTCAACCTAAAATATTACAAACCGACGAGTGTTTTGTTTCTACGAATATAAAATTAATTTTCAATTAGTCACCTGACTTAAGAACGTTCAATTAGAACGTATATACGCATAGATATATGGTTTGTATATTGCAATCGTTCACGGAACACTTATTTTTATTCGTTGTTTGCAAACCAGTTTTTCCGAAAAACAATATTGCAAGCAGTGTTTGAAAATTTCATGAAATATTTCAATATTTGAATAAAATATGTTTTCTTTTTTTTAAAAAAATGTTTACCTTTCTACATCTGTCAACGTGATTGTTTTCTATAATATTTTAAATTTTTATATTGACAGAAAACATACACAAATGTTTAAATGATGCAACATCATACATTCATACAGAATACGTAGTACGTGCATTACAATAGGAATTCGCATTATATTATAGTTTTTGAGTGAAAATAATATGGGTATGTTACCTATAATAGTATACAAGTATAATACTCCTATTTCTATTATTCTATACACATTATATGGAGGCGTAGTGTAGTTTTAAATAGGAATAAGTATAATACTTTTGGTTTAATATATAATTTACCTATAGCCTACGAGGAATTAAATATCGCCCTACACAAAATAGGTAAAAAGTCGAAAACAAGACCGCCAATAGTAATAAGAAAAAAAAAAATCATCAATGTTTCACGGTTTTTTTTTTATGAAATATTCCAGGCTTCTAACACCACGATTGCTGGTATGTGCACACGCTAACGTATACTTCCCCTCGTATTCGCGGCGACGATAACGGAAATGACTGTGTGTGTAGCAAGTAACTCGTGCCCCTTGAAAACCTGCAGTAATAGTCGGGCCAATTAGACGCGCGGACGTTACTAAATCCGTTGAAAATTTCGCCGCGTTTGTCGCGAAAAGCGCAAACGCTGTGAACGGGATCCGACCGGTGTTTTTATCGCGTGCGTACGGACGGCCGATTTCCTTCGTACACAACATTACCGTAACGATAGTAAAACGTGTGCGTCGGCGCTTCATATTTGATTACGCGTGTACGCTATAAACCGTGTAGGCGTACGACGCATTTCCCCGCGGTGACGGTGGCGCAAGAAAGCGTAAAACAGTAACACGTGAGCGAGCGAGTCCGATGTCGTTCGCTCGCGCGCACGCCGCACACGCGTACGGCATGGCCATGCGGTACAGCCGCGTACACGCCCGGGTACAGCGACCGAGCACGGATATGATTTTATCCGGGAGAAAGTGAAAATCGTGTAAAATAATATTATTCCGGCCTTTCCGGAGTGTGTAAACGTATCGCCGGAGATTCGGATGTCCACAGTGTCCTTGCTGTTTGCGCGGCCGTTCGTCGGAAGGGGCGTACTGTAATAACGTTTGGTAGGTAGTAATCGCGGGCGCGTACAGTGGTTGTGTCTACACGTATAATAATAATATGACATCATCGGAATCGCTGTGTGAAAGCAGCCGCCGCCGATGGAAACGAATAATAAACAATAATAAACACCCGTGATGAAAAAACGATTTTAGAGAAAGCGCTCGGTTGCGACACCCACGAGGACTAACCATACTGTTATTGCATAAACACGTAAGTACGTGCACATGCGTGTAATTCGAAAACGACATAGAAAAGATCCGAGACTGGAGCTGAACAAAACAGACATTTCCCGCCCAAAAGCCACCGAGTGCCCCGGCGAACCGTCAAATTAATTAAAATAGTTTTCTGTTTATATCTATATTGCGGACAGTACACTGTGGCTATAGAGCCGCGTAAAAACAATATTTAACCTTGTACTTTTTCAAGCATTTTTTTGTGAGAACCGAAAAAATTAACGGACTCTAAAAAAGAAAAATTTATAGTATTAATGATTTATACGTGAACCAATGTTTCTCCGTGCAACGGAGAAAATATCAAATTCAGTCTTTAAAAAAGGTCTATTTTTTTATTTTTATTTTTTTTTTTTTTTCCCCCATAGACTTTATTAAAAAGCCCGAGCTCAATACGGTCTGCGGAACGTTGTATATCAATTGAAATAAAAATGGCAGATATATTTTGCGAGCCATCCCTATTCCCGCAACGTAGTTTTCGTTCGTATAACTAACGTACCCCGAAACGGGTATCGGACAGCGTAGATCGATGCGAGTGTCTTATATACAAGGCGGTTATTAAAATGTTTAAAATATGGGAAACCGGTTCCGGGTCGTTTAAACACAAATTGTTATTATTATCGTGCAGCGCTTATCCTCCGGTATAACTTGGTTCAAACCGATTATATTTATGCGCGTTATCGTTCCGAATAAAAGGCGCGTAATTTGCTATTAATCGCAAATTATACAGTGTCTGTTCCCGGAAACATTTTACTTTGTAATAAAAATAATGTTGGCGGCGAACAAATCTAAACCGAACGAACTTTTTTATGCGCGCGGGCCCGGACGACGCGACGATTAGGGAATATTACAAATCGTACATCCGGTCCGATTCGACGGCGGCGGAGACGACTGCAGCAGTGTCCACTTCCAGCATGCACGTCGTATTACGTCAGCGGTTCTACTCCCCCCCCCATGTATTAGATTAGCCTATTATGAAGGCGACCGTTCTTTTTTTCTTTCTGGATTTAATAAATAGCCGTGTTTCCGTCTAAACGCGTTAAACTCCTATTGCGCGTACGTTTAAATCGAATATTTACGATTTATTGTTGCCGCCGAGAAAATGTCGGCTACGCAGCGCCGAGCCTCGCCCGGTAAACAAAGTTCGCTATCTTGTATAATACCCCATGTACCTGTGCTTGTATGCCTCTCGCGATAAACCGGTGGTAAGGAATCTACAACGGTTCCGGTCACACAATAAAACGTAAATAGGAAAAACGACGCGCGGCAAAATACAAATGTAAAATTCCATTAAGGGTATTGGAAGCGATTTTGGTTTTCTGTCTTTGTCTTACACGCGGGCGACAAAGGAATTTTGACGCGTTCTATTTCCCACGTACCGATTGGTCTAGTGATGGAGCGATAAGAATTCTGAACACAAGTTCGAATTTTTCCTCGACTTTAGTTGAATTCGGTTTTTTCATATTTTTGATTTTATCCTCCAAATCCCGAAAAACCCATAATAAAAAGGAATAGTTCAAAAAATGGAATATTTTAACGCTTTGGAGAAATGAAAATGAAAAGTGTGGGAAAGTCGATTTCAAGTAGACTTGACGAAAAATTAAAATCTGTTTTCAGAATTCGCTTCACTAGACCAACGCACAGACAAAATATCACCGCTCCCAATTGCCTTAAGACTTAATTTGTCGACGGATCCGAAATCGTTGTCTTCGGTTTTCGCCGGACGCAGAAATTAAACAATTATCGTTGAAATAATCATAAGATAATCCTGCTCGTTAAACATCTTTGCCGAACGCTGAGATGTTTCTTCGGTTTAATATACGCGTGTGTTCCACGTTACGTACAACGGTTTTATCGGAAACATTTACTGAAAAATGACAACAAAGTTGCCCACAATGTCGGTCATTTACGGAATTTTAGCGCAATACAATAATTTTTTTCGTCCGTTTGTTTTAGGCGTGGCGTGTGGCGACCACAACGGCGGAAAGTCGGGTGATATGGTGCGGGTGGTGCGCAGACGGCACCTGGACGAGGCGACGAAAACTGGCGAATCGAATGAGATCGACGATCAGCGGCCCGGCATGGCGCTGACCAGGGCCAAAGAATTCGAGCCGACCGCGGCGTGCCGAGGAGCCGGGTGCGGCGGTATGCAGCAAACGTTGAACGCAGAAACGGCCGCAGAAGCGGCAGCGTCCGACGATTCGAAACTCATCGCTCCCGACAGACCGGCGAGAACGGCGGCGGTGGCGGCGGCGGTACCCTCGTCGTTAGTTCAGGACGAGGAAACCTCGCAGTCACAATACTATTACGAATACGTGGGACCTACCAAAATCGGTCCGGGGGAAGCCAAGAGGGCTTCGTCGCGTGGCAGATCACTCGTACCGACGGAGCCCATGAATACTGCACGGCCGCAGCAGCAGCAACCGCAGGCGGATGCAACGGACCGCCAACAGACCCGTAAGGCGGGCAACAGCGACATGGAAGACATACTGGACGGTTTCGTTAAGTTGCTGAACGGACAACCGGGACAGGCGGGCTACCGGCAGCCGATTAAGACGCGCATCAATAACCGCGGCCCGCCCCGTATATCGGACGCCACGGTCGTCTTGGAACCGCCTGCGTTCGTGCCGATGCCGCAACACCAACAGCAGCAACAACAGCAGCAGCAGCAGCAACAACAACAACAGCAGCAGCAGCAACCGCAGATGCCGATGACGCAAAACAATAATAAACCGAAAGACCCACCGCCGTATCCGTTCGACGTGCCACAGCCGGCCGTCCGGCCTCTGCCACCCCAACCGCCGACCCTCGTCAAACCGTTCCTGACCGGTGTGCCGCTGCCCGAACAACTCGTTCCCACAAACGGTGACAGCGACGACTTTGGCCCGCCGTCATTGTACGACCACCATCAGTCGTCCAGGCGGCCGGTACACCCGACGGCCAGACCGCAACAGGAATACGACTTGTTCGCGCCCCACGAACACGTGCAGACCTCTTCCGAACGAGACTCGACCGACACCGTTACCGAGAAGTTCGCGTCGCCGCCGTCGCCATCCGCATCGGGACCGGGATGGTCGACATCGGAGAACCCGACTTCGACGACGGAAAAACCGACCACAACGGAAAAGCCGACCACCACGGAAAAACCGACAACGACGGAAAAAACGTCGCCGTCGCCCTCACAACCGGTCGCCGACATCAACGCCACCCGAGTGCTCGGCGTGCAAGTCTCGAAAATCGTTGACCATTTGACTTCGCCGGTGCCCATTGCCCACAACGATAACGCGACCGCTACGACGGCCACGACGACTACGACGTCGGCGTCGACGGCCAGCACCGAATGGATCGCCACAACGCCCGTGCGGCCAGCAGACACTACTACTTTGACGGGCGGCGAACACATCACGGGCGTGGGTTCGGCCGTCGTGCTGCTCGAACCGTCCACATCGGAGGAACCGCATCGGGACGAGGCGCACAAACCCACGGACAACAAACTGATGCCCGCCAAACCGACGGCGCCCATCAAGAAGACCCCGCAACAATCCGGTAATGATCCAATATCGTATTATTATAGGCGATTTTGGTTCGCTAATCGGTCACGATATCGCCGAATCGTTTTTTTTTTTTACCGGGCTGCATTACACAGCCAAAGACAACCAAATACAGTAAACGTAGTATTTTTTTTTTTTTTTTTATCATTTACTGATCCCGGTAACCCGGTTGTAGACAAGTAGTCGTCTAAACAATCGCAGTAAACAATATCGCTAAAACAGTTGGTTCCCGAGCTCACACGCCGCCGCATGTCGCATCGGTTCCCGTTTGGAAAAAGTACTTAACGAAAGTTAGCCGAATGGGTTCTCGTTTAACACGTACATTTCAATAATAAACACAATACATTTAGGTACAATGCGTAGTACATTTTTAAACTTTTATTTAACTTTTATCACACTACGGCGGGTATTTTACATTTTACATCAGGGTAATAAAATAATGCCATACCGGCGAATATAGAATGCAGAAATTTGTCTAGTATAAATTCTAAGTGGACAGTCCTAAGCCTGTAAGAATGGAAAGGGAAATGCGTCCAATGACTGTCTCATTGCGAACAGCGTGAACCGATTCGACCGGTAGTGGATACATGGCAAATTTAAACGGGAACCAGTCCGGCTCACCTACATAAAATTCCAAACGGGAACCGATTCGGATGCACCGCACTCGACTATCGGTAACCCGTAACTCGCTTAAGAACCCCGCGTCGCCAAAACACGCCTGTTTAACAGATACCACTTCCTGATCCGTTTGGAATCGGTTAGGTTAGGTTAGGTGGTTCCGCGTGGTTCGGAATCAACCGCCCGGTTGAACTCGGTATAATTATTATCCGACACCCCTGCAAAAATAAATATCGCAACAGTGGATGAATGTATACCGACGTTTCTAATGTACGTTTTATTTTTTTTTTCCCAAACAGAAGGGTTCCCGTATTATTCCCGTCCCGGCATCGTTTTGGACGATCCCGAATTCAAACCGCACGTCGGCGGACAACGACGACCCATCCAAGTACAAGTGCCCAGCAAAGGTGACGTGTTCGACATTATGGTTTCCGCGATCCAAGGACCGGGTGACAAACCGGGATTGCTCACACGTAAGTGCCGTAATAATATTCGTATCTAATATAGGTAATATCAACTCTTCACATTTATCCCGCACAAATGACGTCATCGCCTACCGCATCCTGTGTATCCAACGCCGTTTGTTTTTTGTTTTTTTTTATCTTCTCCCCGTATGCGCTCTCGTGTTACGTACAAGTAGTATGCATATAAATAACATTTCATTTCATTTAATAACCGTAATTTATGACGATTAATGATTTTATTTGAATACGAAACGTTTACCTTTTCTTTTCTTTTTTTTTAAATTTTATATTACATTTACAATTCTAAACTTTTGACCTTATTAAACATTATAGGCTGCTACGATTGTAATATTATGTAATTGAACTCAAATTAAAATAAGTCATATAAATTATATAACAGAATATTCACTAAATTGACGTGGAATTATGGGAATTAGCCACGATGGTCGATTTATAGAATATAGGATACTTTTGAAAATGTTGACGAATCGACTTTTTACTTTCTTTGAATTCGTGGTTTTCAATAATTTATTCAGAGTTTTAGAGAAAAGTCCCCTACATAATTACGTAGCAGACTGTAATCGCATTAGCTAATTGTTTATTATTATTACGGCTAATTGACTGTATATTTTTTTTTCTCTGGACTTTAAGCAATTAATACAAATCACGAATTTAATGAAAGTTTACATTACACCTAACTTTACGACTATACCTTAAAATTTTTCGAAAATAATAAAACTAAGTTATTTTATTTTTTTTTTAGTATTTTGTACTAAAACATAAATATTTATACAGTTCTTATCCCTTTATATACATACGGAATTGATTATGTTTTATACTTCGGAAGATATTGCAATGGGTTTATTATTGTCGTCGCGGGACACCCTGTTTAATTGTATCGAGATTTTTTTTTTTTATTTTCCAGTGTTTTGCCCGATCCCGCATTCCGTCTTTCATTTTTCCTCGCGCTTGCGCTGATATTAACGCCGTTATCTCATTTTTGTTTTAGCCGGCGAAATATCGCCGTCGGGCGTCGGCAAAGGAGAAGTGTCCGTAATAACATCGGCGGAACCGAACCAGCAGTTCGTGTCCATCGACGGCAAACGCACGTACATAAATCTGTTCGGTTCGGCGGAACCGACCGCCGTGGCGCCGCAGTCTATAAAGCCGACCAGCGCGGCTTCCGGGTAAGTGTTTCGGCGCAATTGTCTAATTGGTTTTTCACCGGCGAACGCGGGCGGTCAGACGGGAGACGGCGGCGCGCGCGTTTTTCTAAACGGTCGAAACCCGCAATCCGGACAGCGTTTCGGCTTCAATTATTTAGATACCGCGGACCGTGACTGCTGCACGGGCGGAGCGCCCGCCTTCATATACGCGCGACCGCGGCACAACATTGTGTTACGGCCGTGTACGCGCGCGCTCGCCTTGATAACAATCCGAGTATCACCGGAATAATAATCATCCGGGCGACTTTCTCTCGGGTCGGTCAACAAAATATTCATCTCCGAGGTGTGTGTGTGTGTGTGTGTGTGTGGTTTTTTTTTTTTCCTCAAAGTAGGTAATCCAAATCAAACGCAACAACATCGTAAACATCGTATGCTTATGGCTCGCCCGATGCGCAATACCGCGGTATACCGGTTGGCCGCGCATACGATTTACCGTTCGGGCGTATAACGCGATTTACGTCCGCGTCTGATTTTCACGCGAATAACGCTGATATAGTAACACATTGACGGACGCCACTCATTACCCGGGAAAACCGAGAAGCCACCACTCTACTAAAGTACCGCCCCAGTCACGTTTAATTTTAGAAAAAGCGGTATCATTGTAAATCGGAGCGAAATCGCGGATAAAAAAAAAAAAAAAAAAAAAATTGTCCGCGGGAAAAATAAATACCGTAATATTTTACTAACATATTTCGTACGTTTTTCCATTTTTCCTCTGTTCTTTTGCCCGTCTCTTCGGAAAACTCCTGGGAAAATCGAAAACACGACCTTGTTAAAGTGTCCCCCTACTCCGACTTTCTTTCAGGAAAAGGTTGTACACTTGTGAACCGGAGCAAGATTTCTGGTAAAAAAGTTGTCCACGGAAAAATAAAAATAAAAAAAATAAACATCTTTGTAAAACCATTCGCTCCACTCAGAATCTAAAATGTCACATTACGACATTGTGGCATTACTAAATATAACAGTCGAAATTACCGTTGCGAACGTCTGTCGATTCGATTATTTCAGACGTTAATTCGGATATACGTATACCGGCGAATGTCGCGTTTAAGAGGACGACACGCCCGCGTACGCTGTGCAGACTGTCTGCACACACGCGATACACGGTGGACGCCACTTATAAGACTCACGGTTCAGTCGCTTATTATTAGACTCGAAATCACTTGGAACGGTCCGGACGTATCCGAATACATTCTAATCCACTTAGCCGATAAGCAGTTGCGGTTATAACTGACTTTTAAGGGGAGGAGCCGAAAATGGCAAACGAAAAAAATCATAGGGCAACAATGCGCGCCTAGTATTGCTATAACAATTAATTAACATTGTCATTTGTCGATTTTGCAGATCGTATTCTGTCAGCCAAGTGCTACAGCCGAACGGTGGCGGTTCCGGGGCCCCGGGCCCGCCGACCGCCAGCAACGCGAAACCGTCGATCCCGGGTTGGAAACGGCCCACGCACCCGCCGGTAAGGATCGACACGTGCATCGTGGGCGACGACTCGACGTGCGACGCGGCACAGCACGAGAGATGTCGCACCGAGCTCGGCGTGTCGTCGTGTCTGTGCAGGCCCGGCTACAGTCGGCGAAAACACCGAGACCCGTGTCACCGTACGTGCAATACCTATTATTACCTGCCTAACGTGCGCATCGTTGGATTCCGAGCGTAGCTATAAGAATCAATAATACTGTGAACGATTTGTCGGGGCCCAGCCCTAAGCATGTTTTCAAGGGGCTCGGGCTCAAAAATACAAAAAAAAAATTATGAACAATCCAACGTGGGAGTATACATATATTTCAGCCAAGCTACGAGGAAAAGCTTGAAGCATTGATTATAAATTGGCATTTTTTTTTTTTTCTTTTTGGGATCCGGCTTTTAAACTACCGATTCCCACAGTTGAGTTGCACACACAGAGAAGACGAATTCACAATTTATTCACGATTCTTATTTGCTGCATAGGCACCCTCCCGCTGATAATTCCTAGGCGTGCCAATGATTGCGATAACTGATAACAGTTTTATTACCTGTGTAATATTGTTGAAAATCGCGGTCTTGGTCAATTTTTCACGACACTATACAAAACTACATACCTCTTGGGTATTATTATTTTTTTTTTTTGTACAATTTCCTACGTGTGTAAACTCAGGAAAATAAGTAAACAAAAGTAATATATAGATAAGTATTACTTCTTATGTTCCTTTAAAAAAAAAAAAAAAAAAAAAAAAAAAAAAACAAATGCATTACATCAAAAACTACGTGAAAAACGCCGTTACACGAATTTGGCGGTATCGCCGTGTGGTTTATTTGCAAAAAAAATTTTAAAAAATGCGATATTCTATTAGGCGATGTACTTTTCGATAATTGGTAACCGAAACAATGATTGTTGCCGCAATAGTACACGACGATGGTACGGGCGATACGGCCTTGTAGTTTTATACACCAATCATTTTTTTTTTTCTCATATTTTCGTAAATACCTATATAATATTATACGCGATGCGTTCAAATTACTCATTTTCGGAAACACCACTTTAGCGACACTGGCGGATAAAATTGTTAACATTATCGATGACATAGCGAAATTGTTTTTAAATTACTACGTATTATAATGTGGTGTGTAATTTGTATTGCTATTATTTTTTCTTTTCTTGTCTAGGAATCGTATCTATTGTTTTTTCATTGCGCGTCGATCGGCTGTACGACACAAAAATTACGTGGGCGGACAAATACAAAGACCCCGACAGCCAAGAGTACCAGCAACTCGAGCACGAAGCAGTTAGAGCGGTAAGTGCGATCAACTGCACAGCGGCAGCGGTCACATTTTTCCCACCCGATAAAACAATAATTTTTCATTTAAACACGGTTTATTATATACGGGACGTTTTTACATTGTCTACACGGTAATAACGATAAAATATGTTTGAAATTGTTTTAAAAAATATTCTTCGGCCACTATACGACCCCTTTTCAATCGAAAATAACTCACTATTTCAATATTCCTAAATAACTGTTAAACTCGAATCGAAACTTGTATGCTTTATATTTAAAAAATCCACAACGATTTAATGGTGCGCCAGTTCCAGCTTAATTCCAACAACTTAAAACCATTTGAAAGCAGAACTTTAAAAAAAATCCTATCAAGTCATTTATAGCGAATCGAATTTGCAAGCGCGACATATTTTTTCGCACGATAACGGTTCCATAGATAGATTTCCTCTTCATTACGTTACGACAAAATCGGTACTAAATTTTACCATGTGAGAGAGGACGAAGCGCGTGACTTGATATTTTCTCTGCTGCACGTAAAACAACAAATTGTCCCTATTGACAGTAATTTCCAAAAACGTATACCGACGGCGCAAGTCCAAAAGGTTTACGGTTTTAGATTAAACGTTGTTCGTCAATATTTGTAATTCAACTTATTTGAAAAATATAATATTATAACGAATTTGTCCGGCTTTTATCGGTCAAAAACGTTATTATATTCGACGGTAAAACTATTTCCTCCTGAATCTATTGAATATTTAAACACGTAAATTAGGAAGTACGTGAAATCGGTGTCCGTATACACGTGAATTAAAAATACACTGTGTTCACATGTTTAAAATAAAAAAAAAAACCGTAAAAACGTGTACACGCAAAACAGAGATATTAAGTGCCTTCAAACGTTACAACTTTCTTCCTAATATAAAGAGATAACAGCAGTAGTGGTAATTTTTTTTTTTTTATGTGAACTCGATATTCTTTTAGGGGTTTTTGGGCCCCTATTCATATGCAGCAATTGTTAATTGTATATTTCAAAAGACAAAAATAATATAAAATCTATTATATAATACTGTCTATTCGATTACAGCTAATATTTTTTATTATAATTAGAGACCGGATGTATATGATTCTAAAATCCTTAAAAAAAAAACTTGAAAAACCACGAAAATATTTAAAAAAGTAAAATGTGGATTTAAAAGTTCCCCCTCTAACGGATTTAACTTATAAATACAATTTTCTAATCTTACAAAAATGATTAATAAAAAGTTATTCTTCTTTGTAATACATACGATTTTATTTATAAAAAAAAATTACTTTGTGTGAATCATTTTTTTTTTTAGTTTTAGGAAATTTATATTAAAAAGTAAAAGCAACTATTGGAGAACTTTCAAACTCCTCTATTATTTTTGCATTTTTAAATGTTTTTAAGTGCTTTTTCGGGGATTTGTTGACGTCTTAAAACGTTTTTTTGTGGATTTCAAGGGAATATAAATCTGATTTCTAATATTTAAATAACTTTTGGCGATAATAATTGAGGACGATTTCATTTTCGTTGTATTATTATTATTATAAAAATTTTCAATACGAATTGAGTCCGCGACGGACGGTAAATATAATTATTTAAGCGCGCGTCGTCGGTTTGAACAGGTTTTGTCATTTTTATTGGTAAAAATTACGTCCGTTCGAATAATATGCGGCTGCAATAATCGAATTCGGTTTTCGGCACAAATAATCGTTTAAAACGCGAAACAAACGAACACAGGTTTTCTAAAACAAAATGCCATTGTTAAATTTGCACATTTTAAACGATCTACATCGCGGACGAATTACGAATAATTGGTGTGCGTGTCGACGGTATAATGACAATATTAAAACCGTCGCAGAGATAACGCGAATTCGATTCGGATCGAAATTTCCTCCGGGCGACATTTTCGTTAAAGCATAACACGGCCGGGGTAATAATAGAAAATGTGTTTTTGTGCGTGCGTATACAGATCGATTCCGCGTTTTCCATGACACCGTTCTCGGACACGTTCGTCGGCGTCAAGATCAACAACATTTACATGTCCAAAACCACGCCGGGCACGCCGGTCATGGTGAACGCCACTGTACAGCTGACGGAGAACGCGGAACACTTGCGATCGTCCGTCAAACAGGACGTGCAAAAGCAGTTGACGGGCGCGCTGCAGAGACGCAACAACAACGTGGGCGCCAGCGGCCTGTGGGTGGACTCGCCGGCCGGCGCGATATCGCAATTGCACGGTAACGATATAATAATATTATCTCGCGCGAAAAGCGTACTAATTATTTATCCATTCGAGTCGCCCGCGAATACCCGTCGATATCGTGGGCGTGCCTATCCGCCGGGGTATTTTCCACCCCGAAACGTTTCAGACATCCACGTTTTTCAACGGAAAGCCCCGTTAACATAGAACGTTGCGGTCAGAAAAAAATGTTCACGTTTTTCGCACGCGGTTTCCGGTTACTGCGGCCATAATAGTTCTCGGCGTTCTCTTATGGGTACCCGAAAAGCGTGCGCGAAAACTAGAAATACATTACGCGCAAGTGGGTGCGTTATCTCATCATTTTATTGTTATTTTTTCGAATTGCGGCATTCTTCCTTAGCGGGACAGATGACGTATAGTCGCGTGTAAAAAAAAAACAAAAAAAAGAAGCACGCCACTGCGGGTTTCCTAATTTCACCGTTTTCGAGACTATATTATTGTAGTCAATCTGCCTGAGATGGGCGGGCGGCCTGTCGGGAAATCGAGATTTTTCCCGGTAGGCCACACTTGACGAGCCCACCAACGGGATTCTTGGATTGCTCTTGATACGGTGATGATGTCGAAACTATCGATTTACCGGTTTAAATAATGGATTCAGCTGGTATGTTAGTTCATGTATAAGACAAAAAAAAAATCGCTATAATTTTTTTTATGTAGGGGCCGTTTTTACAATTTCCCGGAAGGAAAAAACTGCCCTATCCGCCACTGTAATCTGGCGAATTATTTTTTTAGAGGGGTTAGGAGGGTGTAACTTCGCGAAAATCTTTATAGACAACGTATGTATATAATTTAAATATATATATATATATATATATGTATAAAAAACACATTCGATTGATTTGCCGCAGTGTTTAACAAACTCGGCGGCCCGTATCGTCATTATATAATAATATTATGTGTTTTAACCCGTTTTGTGTTTTCCGCAAACAGATCTCGACGAATGCAGCAGTCCGGAACTGAACGACTGTCATCCGTTGGGCAAATGTACGAACTTGTTCGGCACGTTCCAGTGCGCGTGCCCAGACGGCTACAGGGACCCGTGGATAGGAAACGCTCAGCGCAGCGGCCGGACGTGCGAGACCTGCGACCCGGGCCAGTGTAACCTCCGAGGCGAGTGTTTCTTCCAGGCCGGACAGCCGGTGTGCAAGTGAGTAACGATACGTCCGAGGACAAAAACAGTGTAATAGTGTAGGCCTTGAGAAACGATTAAATGGTCTGACATAGCAATGCCGGGATGGTCGAATAGCACTCTGGTACAGGACGGAAAACAGTCGAACTGCATACGGGTCAAAAAAGGTTTTGAAAAACGAATTTCCCTTTCCACTCACATGTATAGGACTGTTAAGAACTGACAATGATTTTAAACATTAAAGTAGTTGAAAATTAGTTTTTTTTTTTTTTACATATGTGACGTTTTTTGAACTTGTCAAATTATTAATGTTATTATTCGAAAAAAATTGTTTTCTTGTAATGCCTAATCAGTAATCAAACAGATCATTCACGTACAAAAATGGGTTAAATGGGGAGGGGGGAAGGAGAGCGAGGGTCAAGCGCTGTAAATTCCTCGAATTCAATTGGTGGTTCCATGACGGCTATTTTATTTCTATATACTTATCAGCAATCGATTTTCGATAGTGAGGTCGCACTGCCGCGTATTATAATTACCTTGCCTAGCATGTCACGATCAGTGTAACTATACTATCCAGTACCAATAAACAATCGTTTATCTCGGTATCTTGTTTGAACACAAGTGTAATTCTGTATGGCCGGCCCACAAACGATTGTGCGGATCCCGTCTCCTATATTATCGAATCGCGATGAACCCGTACGCGCGACAAACCCGACCTTATCGCGACGGGGCGGTAAACATTAATACTGTTTTATCTCCATTATTATTATTATTATTATTATACAAACGCGAGTCGTAATATTATCCGTTTGCTGTACGTATACAATCGGAACTGGCGTTTTACGCGGATAGATCGCAGTTGAACGATACGGCCGTCGCCGTCGCAGACGCCTGTCGTGACGGGAAACCGCGCGAAGGAAGAAAACGCCGAGCGGGGAGAGGGCGGGGGTAAAAAATTGTAGGTCAGTGTGTGCGTACGGCTGCAGTACGAGTCGGCGACACGTGTCGCCAGCGTCCGCATTTCTTAATTATTGTCGTACAGACGCGAAACCGGAACCGAAATTCGTTACGTAATTCGTGCGAATTTGTAACAGCGACCCGGATATTTTTACAACCCCCACCTCCCAAGTGTGATCGAATCAATTTTCGGTCAGACGCGACGAGTTTGATGGTTATTCACGTATATAACCAACTATAATGTAGCTTGCGCGTTCTCACTTTTGCGCGTCAGTGTTGAAAAAGAGTTTTATTTTTTTTTATAAATATTAATATATCACGGATTATAAGAGGACAACGACAAATGGGAGTTATATGACGACACGAAACTCAACGTTACCAGTGTTTCGTTATCAGAAAAAAAAAAATGAAACGACATTGAACTTTTATTTTATAGCTTATAATAATTACTTGCTTTTATCACTATGGATTTTATTTTCGTTTTTACATTTATTTTTATTTACATTGTTGGTTTAGCTATTTAAATACACAATTATTAGATTACGTGATTTGCCGAAACTATAGGAATATACGAGTATTTATATTTATTTCTTTAGGTACAAATATTAAAATAAATAAAAAAACAATTCATTTGGCAAACATACTTAAAAGCAATTAATAAATTGAATACACGACTATTTTTGTTTTTTTTTTTTTTTAAATTTCTGCATCGAGAATAGATGCGTTAACTTTCAAAAGTTTTCTGCCTGTCTAAACATTTGAATTATCATTTAATGTTATTAACGGAATTTTTGTTGAAAAAGTTCATAAGTATATAATAGAAAAGAAATACTTAATTTTTAATAATCCGTGATTAACAAATTAATAATATAAAAAAAAAAAAAAAAAACAAAAACTCTTTTTCAACACTGACGCGCAGAAGTGACAACGCGCAAGCTGCATTATATAGTTAGTTATCGACGTAAATAACATCGAACTCGTCGCGTCTAGTGAGACGAAAAATTGATTTGATCACACTTGGGAGGAGGGGGTTGTACCTTCGTCGGGGTCGCTACTACAAAATTTGTGCGGATCATACAACGAATTCCCGGCACCGGTTTCGAGTGGTATTTCGTACGGCTCCGTTTTTAAACCGCCGTCGTCGTTGTCGTCGGTTTTTCCCTTTCTGTTCGCGTACACCGCGCCGCCGCCGCCAATTAGACGCCCACGAAAACGCATTCCGGCAACTGCGATATTATTTAAAATACCACAACCGCAGTGCACAACTACTACGGGCGTATAATATTATACCTGTCGTACTTACAAGCACATCGTTATAAATTATACAGTGAAGGTACACGCGTATGACGTACGCGAACGAGATTAACGGTACGCTATAAGAACACTAATTATAACGCCGACGTCCGTATTAAAATTTCAACGGCAGCAATTATTATCGCGTGTGTAACGATGGACTCGTTTCTTATGCTGCGCGCGGGTTTTACTGCGTTTAATGTAACTGCGTTTGTGTGGGATCAGAAACCTTGCCCCGACCGTCCGCATCGAGGGACGGTTTCTTCGTACACTGAATTTCGTCCGGTTGGTGCGCCGGGAAGGTATTATGTCTTTCCTTGTAAAGATGGTTCCTTGTTAGTTTCCTAAACAATATCGAGGGAAAACCGGAAAACCGGGAATATTTATGCGGCAACGGTTTATGTTATTTGTAACCGGGAGAAAAATTATCTCGGAGACCGGAAATTTTCACCGAACACTTGAAAATTAACACTTTCAAGCCGCAGCTCGAAGTGATGTTCAAACCGAGACCAAGCTTAATGCGTTCTCGGTTTTATCGCAAGTCTTGCTTTATTCGCAAAATTCATAAAAATAAACAAAATAGCTACATACCATACGGGTGATACGACTTTACATTACAATAATGGGCAAATAACTCATTAGCACAACGACGCACGGCGGTCTTTTTCGGCGATTGTGTGTCCGAAACCTTTTTCATCTGCTCGATCGTCACCATGATGGCGCAGTGCTGGACACGGGCTATCCGGGTCGTTAATAATTTACATTACTACACATCATATATACAGAATCTTAACGTATCCCGATTTCAATATCGTGTGATTTCTGCACCGTTGAATTCCAAGACTGTTGCGCGGTATTGGTCTTGGTATTGCTAGTGTCAGTAAACCATCTTACAACGGTCTTGTTCTCGCAGCAACACCAAGACCGTTATCGCATTCTATAGACGCGTGGTAACATTTTCAAAATATACTGGCGTTTTTTCGAGTAAAGAAATGTTTTTTTTTTTACAGGTGTTCCGGATCGTTTTACGGGGCGCAGTGCGAGATCGACGGGGAAGTACTGAGCGTAGCGGTCGGCTCGTCGGTGGCGGCCATCTCCATTATCGTGCTGACGCTCGTGTGCCTTTGCGCGTGGAGCCGCCGGTGGAACAAAGAACAAAAGGTCGGATCGCCGGTGTTCGGATACATGCCTACTGGCGGCAGTACGGTAAAAACGCCAGTAATCGGCGGCCCGCCGTACCAGGTGTCCATCGAGGACCGCATGCGATGGGCTCAGATTGCCGACGCTATGGCGCACGCCAACCATTACGCCGTAAGTAACCTTGTCTAACGACATTTAAAAAAAAAAAAAAACCCTTCCTTGGGTCGCCCCGGTGAGTACGCTTATACTAGTGACGTTATTTCGCGGCTTTTGGATATTGGCATCGCGAATAATCGGATACGTCTTATATAAATCGGCAAACGATAACGAATTATATTACGTATCAATATAGAACCGGAAACATAATGCCTCGTAAAACCCGCAAAAATGTCCTTGAAAGAAAAAAATACATATAAATCCAAAATAGCACGCCAATACAATTTACCAAAATACGAACCAAATAACATTAAAATCGAAACGAATGTTCTCGTTCTTCGAAAATATACACGAAACGAATTCGTAACAAAACGAGCGTCGCGAAAAACTTGGGATTGACAACGCTAAGTGTGTTTACACCTTCCCGCGACAATAAGCCTCGTAGTAAAAACATTACTGTATACAATGACAGAATTCCGGATTCGCCGCGTTATTTGCACTGGGCACGGGCACGATTTTTGTTCGTAATTTTCGTTGTCGAATCGAAAACGCTATACCGCGTCTGTCTTTCGGTTTTCAGCCCGAACCGGGAAACGGTACCATGCGGTCCAACATGTTCGGATATGCGGGCGCTCCGATGCCGTTGCCTAGGCTCCGGCCACCCGGCACCAGTACCATTTCGCACGCTTTCCGCACGCCCGAGTCGAGCACCAGCGAAGAAGAAGACCGGACCGACTTGCTAGGCCGAAGTTTTCAGACCTCCAGGCCGAAAAGCAGATCGTCCTTAGCCGTAAGCATCATAATAATAATAATAATAATAATTACGTGTATACGTTTTATTTCCGTATGGGACATAGTATTATTATCTCATAAATTTAATCCGAAACTCGCGGTAATTATGTATGATATTGTAATAATGTGTAATTAGAGTCGGGCGAGCATAGCAGGCTTTTTGAAATCGAAACGAGTATTAATTTATTTGAGCCGTACTCGAAAACTGCCGTGTTTTAAATTGTACACGTATCGGGGGTATCTATACTAGAATATTGCAGTCACTATCACAGACTGTTGGATATAATGATAGTATTGCAGATGGGTACCAATCGATAATGGGAAATGGGAGAACGGTAACATAATAACGTTATCATAATACTAAAAACAAAAAAAATAACAATATATTTTTGTAAATTCAAACCATCATCACCATGTTGTTCTTATATACATAGATATACTATGTATTTTAAATAAAACAAGTCTAATACTCAAGAATTCGAGAAAAGTCAAGTAAATATTTACAAAAACAAAAAAAAAAAATTATCCAGTCGAAATCGAGTAGGAACTGCAAGTCTAATATTTATATTCAGAAACAATTTTAAAACAAATTGATAATTGAATATATTTTATGCAAGTACGGTTTATATCAAACATCATGTTTTCTAACTTCTTTTTGTATAATGATTGCTTTATCGTTCGAAAAGTTGTTCTTAAACTTTCGTTTCGTTTCTTAAACTTTTTATTACTCGCGATCTAATTCTGTATTCCGAATATATTTGGTACGGTTGTTTGAAATATCGGACTAGTTTTAATCAATTAGTAAAAAAGTCGTTTTCAAAGACACTGAACATCTTATATTTTCGTGTTGATATTATTACGTAAAAATTCCTACATTGCGATTTGTTCACTTCCTCGAATACCCATCAGCAGGAAGTAAAAAACAATGTTATTGTTTTTTTTTTCATTGTTTAACTATTACTATAGTCGGTTGACAGTTGTTTAAGTGTTCTAATTTTTGCCATTTATACCTATATATGATAAAGTAAATCGACAGAACCAACATATTATATAGGGTATAGGTAGATTAAAAAAATTTAAAAAAAGCCCCATATTATATACCTTTAATAATATTGCTTCTATAAACTGCGAGGAGTAATAGTTGTGGAGACATAACTTCTTTATAAATTTGGATCCTAATAAAAATCCCGACACCGCGCTATAGTGGATACGTTTAAAAATTATAAAAACTTAAAACATACCACCGGTTATTGCTTAGAATCTGAATTTAGCCAAAAGAAATATGTTTTAATTTTACTAACATGGTTTTTTTTCTCGGTAAACACTTTTTCTGTTAGTAAAAATGCTCCAAATCGTAACCTTAAAAGATTTGTTCACCCGATAATATTTTATTAATTATAACAATTTTTTAGATTTCCGACTGTCTTTAACAACAAAAGAACTGATAAAAATGACAACGATAACTCAGTTTTATTTTTGTTGATTTTTAAGTCTTCCCCGAGCTATCTCAAACCAAACCTTTGAATTAATTCAGTCTTATTTTATATAATCGAAAACCTATTGGTTTTTAGTCCTGTGTATTTTCAAAATTCATAATTATATTATGTCTATGCACCAGACCTTACCGGTTTACCGATTCCCACTCAAAAACGTTTTTTTTATTGCAACGGTTTACTGTTCCTTTCAGTATACCTGTATACTGTTAACTAAATTACCCTACATACTATTTATAATATATACCGATTAGCGATTCCTTTCCAACTTAACACCTACAATAGTGGCCCATCCATTGTTTAAAAATATCGTATTTTTAATTTTTAACACACGTACCAACACAAGTAAGTAAAGTAGTTTAATAATATTTTAATTTAATAATTTAATAAATAATATTATTGCAATTTTGGCTATTTATCAAAAATATTTTAAAAACTGTCCCCAATATTAATTCGTTTGCACATTATAGATATACGAATTGATAATATCATTCACTACTTTCACTTCTGCGGACAAACATAGAGAATATTACGCCAAATCAGCGTAATAGAGTCCATTGCTATTTTGAACATAAATAATAATAACAATTTCGTTTTCTCAATTTGATTCGAATTATATTCAGCATATTAGGACGATTAAAATACTGAACGTAACAAAAGTCGAAACTATAAACACTTATAAAAATAAAATGGTGTGCATTTGTATTGCTCCCTTTTATTGTTCTCGGCTATAAGTTTAAGAATAATAATAATATATAATAATATTTTAAATTATTATCAATTTGCAATGGTTTTATAAAATGACTCTTGTACAAATTGGTCGGATAAATCAGAATTAGATGTAATTCGGATTATTAAATTTTTAAAGCGATTTGAGATTTTTAAAATGTATTATAATACATGACGTACTCGTATATATTATTATATTCTTATTTTATAGATATCTTATAGATATAATTATTTACCTACAATTTTAGTAAAACTGAAATAAAAACTTTATAAAAACTGAAAATTTGACATAAACTTGATTCATACTTAACTAGGTAGGTATACCTGTACTATATACTAAGACGTTTCCAATCCCTTCGTTCGTTTTAAAATTAGCCTTTTTTGATTGGTGCGAGATTTCTGGTAGAAAATATTAAACAGACACGAGAATAAAAATAAAAGAAGCACGCATATTAATAAATTACTATCAATACATTCATCTCTGGCTCAAAACCTAATACACTTTTAAATGTTTAATGCATATTAGAAATTGTACCAGAGTAACAAAATATATTTCACTAAATAGTAGGTATCTATAATTTTATTTGTAGATTTATTTCATTATAATTGTGAATTTGTCAATGATTTTAAATGTATAATAATAATAGCACATAATTTTGAGGATTGAGGCGAATGTCCAATAACGCTATCTTAGCTCTCTAGCGGCTATGTGTCTGTACTTCTTTCTAATTTTAATTTTTAATTTTGTTTTTTTATCGCGAAATTTTCAAAAACTCAATTACGCGAAACAATTTAACCAGGCAATTCTACCTGCGTATAATATTATTTAATTACGGTCAAAACTCAAACGTTACCTACTTTACACTATTGACGTAAGTAAGTATGTGGACCTATGTATACCGATGAAAACATTAATTAATTTTTAAATTAAATGTGTCCGACCAATATTGTTAGTTAATATAAAACCACCAAATAGTTATGTAACAAAAAACGTGGACATTACGATAAAACATAATAATGAAATAATAACTGCTCTCTTCGCTCGCTCGTAATATCCATGACTGATTGTTGAAAAAAGAACAAATAACTAATATATCAAACAACTATAACAAATAACAAATACACACCAATGTATTACCGGAGACAAAATATTTTACCACGATAACGGGATTTCGAACGGTAGAAATGCACGAAAATCAATGACAAAATGCAATTACTATGTCACGTTTCAGTTTTACAAAGGCGCGTTCGGAAACTTATGCATTAAATAACTAGGAGAGAATATGAAATATATACAGCGCGGAAATTTAATAATATACGAGTTTTACGTTCCCGGGAAATGCCCGCATTGTAACGCGTATGATAATAATAATAATAATACAATCGCATTAATTTCGTCTTCGCAGTACTGTTCGGATGAAAAAAAAATTACGCAAGTATACCTAAATATAATTTATTAAATTTGCTTTAAAATGTTTTTCGTACAGACACTGACCCGATGTCTCTTGTATAAGAAAATCATTAAAAATGCATACCCGCGAGCGTGTATATTATTATATTAAAACTTATACAAAAGTGTATAGGTATATAATGTAAATTTTAAACTATATTATACTCGTATTTTCGTTTATAATAAAATAATATAATATTTCGTCGAAGAAAATCTCTGAACTTAAAATTACCGATATGCACTATCGCATTATAATGAATATAGCTATTTTACGTTGTTATAATAATAATACAAATAATAATATTATGAACAACAATAACCATACAAGGTTATTATTATTATGTCTAAAGCACTTAAAACTTTAAGTACAATATATAAGTAAACCGTTATTAACCATAAAAAAAAAACATGATTTAAAAAAAAAAAAAAAATGATACAATACCATCTTATACAATAAGGCCTAATTTTTAACGCGTAAATAAAATCAATTTAGAATAATTTTTGTGTTTACCCCGGAAAAATTGCGTGAAATATTTCATTTCAAAATATATACCTATACTGTATATGTGATTCCCCCCTCCTCCGCGTGAAATCAATGAATTCATTCCTTATAAAAAATAATTAGGTTTGACGGTTGCGTCTTTTATTTATTTTTATTTTTTCATGTTCTTTAAACGACAAAATCATTTTTTCTGCAATAACTTCCGACAAAAGTTAATAAGTACACCGAATGACAGAACCTATTCGTCATCATAGAAATCACTGCGGCGGCGGCGGCTGTATATTTTCTATTATCGGTGCAATTGTAATAATAATATTAAATTATTTTTTTTTTACACGTATTATTAAACCGTAAGCGGCGTTGCACGTTTCGTGTAAACTGCGGCGTTTAATAATAAATTATTAAATGTCTGATATAGACATTATATAGACACTTACGATAAATTTTTTTTGGCACAGAACTCGAAAATGTTCAATTATTTTTGTCATTAGACATAAAACTCATCACAAGGCTGTACAAAAGACATATTTTAAAGGGGATGATATTTCTTTCTGCTTGTCAAATATTTGTTCGTCAATTTTCAATAATTTGTATATTTATATTATTTGGGTTTTTTTTTGGTATACCTTATTAATGTATGCCATCGAGATGCGTCGACTTTATTTACAGTAGTCATATACTTGTATAAAATAATATATAATCTATATAATCTACATTCGTTCTATCATTTTCTTTCTCTTCTATATAAAACATACACACGAGTGTCATCATTTTGATAATACTATTATAAAACAAATCGAACAATAAATTATGTTTGTAATGTTTATGTATTATTAACTAGCTGTCCCGCTCGACATTGCCCGTGTCAATTATATATATTTTTTTACCCATATTCCTATTTGATTTTGACCGTGTCAGTAATGAATAAAAACAAATAGGTGAAAAGTGGGTAGTCCACCTTTGGCAGACTAAAAGTGTTCTGCTATGACATTTGTTCATGATTTTAATATGAAAAATTTCGAAACCTCAAATTTTGTTTTTTTTTTTTTTGGAAAGGGACGGGTAGGAAGATTGGTGGGTTTTAAAGGAAGTGAAGCCTTTACTAAACTATCAGGGAGTGGGGACGCTCGACAGCGGGAAAGCGCGCGTGTGTACCGTATTATAGCTAATCGTCGCTCCGTCATCGCTAATCTTTTTGCCCTTCTCGTTGAGCGGCCAATATTGGATTTCCTTTTGGGCATTTTGTCAGACGAATAGCAATTGGAAAAAATATAAGTGAAAAACTGGCATGTAGTCGAGTCACGTGAGTGAATCTCTATCTACGCGCGAATAATAGCGTTAAAATTATTTATTATTTACGTATTATTTATTTCAAAAATTAAAATGTTTTATTAAATAATTTCGTAAAGACATTTTATAACAAAAAATGTTATTGCTTAATATAGCACATAAATCTTTATAATTATTTGTATTTATATTGATTACCATAGATACCTACAATTGGTATGTTTTAACCAATCTTTTTAATTTTTTTTTTGTCATTTCATCCGTGTTACTAAGATAATCCATAAAAATAAATAATTTAATAATATCTAAAAACCGAATTTGAGGAGATGATTTTTTATAGGAGACGGATATCAATAACTATAAACTTTCTCCGGACAACGCGGATCATTTTGAGAAAACCACGTAAATATTAATCCACTCGTTTTTGATATCAGCCGTTAAAAAGATTTACATTACGTTACAATTTCACACTTATATACTATACTCAAACCGAATCTAAAATAATCTGAAATCTCACATGGATTCTGTATTTTTCTCTGGCGACCAGATCTGAAAAATTATGTTTTTGACATAACGTTTTTTTTTTTTTTTTTTAAATAAAAATGAAACAGTTTTGTTTCTGTGGTTTCCTGTTTACAATCTATGCAAAAAAAAAGTAAAAATGTTTTTTTCTTTTAGTTTTCTGAGCTATTTAACTAATTTTTCTTTTCATAAAAACCTTTCTTAGGGTTAAACGAATATTTAAAAAAATAAACAGCCAAATCAGTTCAGCCATCCTCAAGTTTTGCGCTTACCAATGTTTTGAGCGATTTATTTTTATTTATATAGATAGTACCCATATAATGATAATTATAATAAAAATCATTTAATTATAATTTACAATTTGACATTCGATTCCCGTCGAAATTATTAATCCACTCACACGTATTTATTGATTTACCAGAATATATACCGATGGTTAATTCGATACGACAAATCGAATACATTTTTTTGATGCTTATTAAGTTTTTATGTTTAACTAAACGCGAATTAGATTGATGCGCATTAGCGATTCCATGATGTATGCGTGGTACCTATGTATAATATGACCGCGTCTAAATCATTTGATAATTGGTATTTTTTTTTTTTTCTGTCCACGTACAGAATCAGAGTGGAATTTACTACGACGTGGACTACGAACAACAACAGGGTGAAACGACGTTCTCGCCCGGTTGCATTCCGCTGAGCACGTACACGATTGGCAGCCGCTCAAACTACTACAGATGATCATATTATCGCGTTTGGCGCGACGACAACGGCCAGGACGAGAACCATTGCAGACGTCTACGGCGACGAATATTACAATATAAAACAACGATAGTATTCGAAATATTATAAACGATTTACAGACTGAGGACACAAAACATTTTATTTACTATAAATACACTACATAATATATATTATAATAATTATTACTATATTTACAATGTACACTCCTATAATGCCATTAAAAAAAAAAAAAAAAAAAACAACGAATTCTCATACGCTATATTATTATTATATTCGTGTATTACACGTGTACGCGGTGTACGATCGTTCAAAAACCTCAAATATTATATTATAACAATAACTGTGTGAAAATTCGATAAAATTATTATTATAATAGGTATCCGATCTGCGGGTCGAATTTTACGCGACTCCCGGACGTGACATCGCCGATCCGAGTGATATCCGCGCGGCTCGGTAATGCCACTCCGAGAACGGTTACTATTGTACCAAGTGTATTTACGTGTTGCGATATTATTACACAGAGTGTAACTGCAGGATTCGACGATTTCCGATGTAAGGCGTATAGGAAAATGTCAAATCCTGCAGATATCATTATTATAATATTGTATATTATGACTCTAGGCGCGGATACACAATTCAACGACCATACACGTAAAACCAAATGCACGTGTGTGTGTATGTGTGTGCGCGTGTACGTGTCTTTTTTTTTTTAAAATTTAAATTAATTTAATTTACATCAGTCAACGTAATAAAAATAGGTATATCTCCACGTAAAGTGTATAGTATTGTTTATAATATATTTAATGATAATTTGTATGTACATAAAAAAAAATATAGATACATAATAATATAGGTATACGAATAAGTAAAATATTATGTAGAATATAATAGGTAATTTGAAAAAGTGTTGGAAAGATCTATACAAAACGCGATCGTTTATATTAACATAATACGGACATATAAGTATGTCCAATAATACTATGTACTTGAACAATTTTTTTCGAGGGGGTCCAATCAGTTACATATCACATTACTCGTATAATAGAACGCAAATTAACCACCTATTTAAATAAAAAATAAAAACTTTATTTAGAACGATAACTCAAGATTTCCTGAAAATTCGAAGAGGCCGCCGCCCCGAATACGCCACTGTACTTAGGGGTTCGTACCTGCTTTATATTATAGTTCATACCGACGGTTAAGAGAGGTCGTCGTTCTACACGTGTATTTGTCGTCTCTGTCTAACAAACTCGTACAGCATACCAAATTTACAATAGGCAGAACCAATTCCGGGCGTTTAGTTTTCATATACTAGAATTAATTGACCTATTATCAAACTCAAAGACTGTGTTGTTTGTGTTTACACGGCGAGTTTGTCCGATATTTTAGTTTTTAAGCGGGATAAAGCATTTTTAAATTGTAATATTTCACTAGCTCGTCTTATAACTCACTTAAAAATCAAAATAACTAAAAATACCAACTTTTCATAATTCCTTTTAAATTTGATAATATAACGCAATTCACTGTATTATTGAAACCAACAGCCCAAAATCGGTTCTGATGCCATTTCGTTTGCTATTGGACGTAGTGTACAATTAGTAATATATTTTAATTATTTTAAGTAGGTACTTAAAATTTTCGTAATGCTCAGCGTTCCCGAAAAGTTAAAATATCACCAAATTTGTATTGGTAAAGTAATAACTGAAGGCGTATAATATTACACACATAAAGTTAAACTATTTGGCTAATTGTATGACTTACACGAAAACGTCTGTATAATATACCTAATTAATTTTACTAACGATTCATATTTTTCGCTGTACGAGTATAGGTATGTGTTACGCAGAATATTATGTTTGTCAGTGGTTATTTTTTGTTATAATTATTATTTTCCATTATCGTACGTATAATTATTATAAAAGGTTGTATCTTGGGGATAAAAAATCCCCACAAAACGAATATCCAAACTTTCAAGAAACGTTGCGTGTCGTTGTACAATATTATTATTACCAGCATGGGTAGGGTTAAGACGTTTATGAACTAAAACATGATTACATATTAAATATTATGTACACACAGTACACTAAATTTGAAAAAAGGAATCCTACGATACATATTAAATATATTGTATACATAATATATCAGTGGCTTGATTCTAAAAAGGCAATCTCACGTTTTGACCTAACCTAGTCATAGAGGCCAATATAATATACATTTTGATACGTTTTTTCTTGTATTAAAACGGCGTGTCTAAAGCAGAAGTGGTAACTGAGATACCAATTAAATTTGATACTTTGAAAAATAAAATGTCTAAAATAATTTTGATTTCAAAACCTAAAAAAAGTTTAAATATTACCGAAAGTTGTAAAACTGAGATTGGCCCTTTTAGAACATATTATATTATAATAATTTTGCAATGCATATTTTGCTCACTTGTCATTCATATTCAGCAATTGTATTCATTGTTTACTGCATTTAGCATCCCAAACTAAATCATGTAACACTAAATGTATTTTATAAATACCTACACCATCAAGAGAAACGGCTCAAGGGAAATCTATATACTGCAACAGTGCAATAATTTCACTGATGTGTATTTACACTGCGTATAATAGTCTTGAACACGGGTGCCATAAATGTTTCCCCCCCCTTTTTTTTTGTTTAGGTTCGAAAATGTCACGTTTCTTTTATGATATTATTATTCCATTATGGTATAACATTATGTATAATGATTACAATTAGGTATCTATTTTTTTTATGATATATTTATAAAACTTTCACTAATATACTCGTATTATTAAATGTATATGTACAGTCGAATTTATATTTCGGTGATGATACTATGTTATTAAAATTTCGAGTGTAAACATAATATTAGTATATTATAGATTTGTGTAGATTTTTCTAGCACTTGATTGTTTTTTTTTTTTTAATTTATTTATATATACATTTATTATACATAATTTATTATAATACAACGATTTAATGTTATGTTTGTTTTATTGTAAATTTGTCTGAACTATAAACACTATGATGCGTATAGATAATATAATATAATCGTATTTGTTGCGTACATGACGCATACACCTGTTAGAACCTTATTATACCAGGGCCACCAGTAAGGAAACCTTACGGGACCCGAGAGTTGCGGTTTTTTGTGTATAACCTTAAACCCCCTTCCTGAAATATTTTTTTATAAATACACCTGAATGGATAAATGTTAAATAGTTAGATAGGTATGCCAATAATTAAGCCCAGATTAAGGGGGGGAGGGAAGCCACGGCCCCCGGGCCTCGATAGTTTGAATTAATTTAGGGGCCTCAGATTTTTCTATTACTTTTTTTGTTATAGACATAAATCACCTAAAACAAATCGTATGAAACGTCACATATGTACAAAAGTATATCTATTATAATAGATAGGTATATATAATAACAATATATACATTTTTTTGTTCTTACAAGGGCCTCATTAAAAACTTTGGACCCTTGGCCTCAAAATTTCTTAATCTGGGCTTGCCAATAATAAATTGTATATTTTGTTTTGTAGATTACAATGTGGGAATTTGTGTGTATATATTATTATTATATATATTAACGAATATAGCAGGATATTTATGTACCAAAATGTACCCTCAACTTTACTTCCACACTGTATTACTAAGTCGGAAAATCGAAATATTTGATAATGGAATAACCTCGTGAAAGCTTTTAAGTTTAAATCTATTAATTGAATGTATTAACTGAAATATAAAATAGTAACGATTGCGTTCTTGTTGAAAATTTCAATCCTCCGCGTAGTTACTATGATTACACCAAAAAACATTTCGTTAAACTCAGTGTACAAAAGAGAAAAAAAAATCATGTACATGATTGTAGTGACATTACATTTAGTAATGATTCAACTTTAAAAAGACGTAATATAATATGGAAATTGGGTAATATGCCATTTTATAATATTACGAATACTTTTAACGACAAATAATATTGATTGTAAAGTTCAACACTTAGTCAACATAATGTTTACTTGGCAAAACATGTAAGTAAATATAACCACTGTTAGCATTTTTTAATTTGAGCTGTTAGGTTTATATTAATTAATCTATTTTGTTTTTCTTGTTATTATTCGTTTAGTAATTTTTGTATGTATCCTTGGTAACTCCCTTTTTAAGTCACTACAATTGTAGTTACCGATATTGTATTTTGAATGCCATTTTTGTCTTATACAGAAATATAAGGTTTTACAATTTGGTAAATTATGTCGTGCACGTGTTTCGTCGTGATAACGTTATTGTTATGTGCCGATGCCGTATTCTCCGATGCCATCGCCGAACAAAACGCTGCAAATTTCGGCACCACGCTGTACACCAAATCGGATGTCGAGAAACATTGGACCGACACCGAACTAATCGCACTCCAATGTAGAATGTTGATTGGATGGCTCATTCCGACGAAAATACCGGACAACGGTGAAACGTTTCTGGCATATTTCGATTTAATAAAAAACCACACCACTAAAATCAATTCACTGGCCATCCGGAAACGTACGATGATAATAATCGTGGACGCAATCGGTGGATATATGCACACCAAAATGTTGCCTCAATTCAAACTCTTCTACTATGACGGAAAAATGAAATATTCAACAATGAAACGATTACACGACCTGTTAAAAGCTATCAAGTAAAAGTTAATTCGCTGACAGACGCGTAATAATTAGAGCTGGAACTTAATGACCTAGAAATCTTTAAATTTAAAAAATACTTAAAAAAAATTATTAAATAACTCAACAACATCAAAAAATAACATGAAAAATTAATATTTTATTGAAATTAAAAAAAAAGAGCCGATACAGGGGATAGGAGCGGCCTCTGTTGGAGGTGAGAAGTTGGGAAGATAGGTTATTTCATTTACATCTGTAAGCAACGATAAACCATTGCTTGACGAAAGACGATTCCGAGCGCAGTTCGGTAATACATAATTTGAAGTGCCATCATTTTTTTTGCAATTTTCGTTTAAATTTAATTTCCAAACACTTATTAAAAAAAAAAAGTCATCCGGTAAAATTCTCTGCGTGTATTTATAACAGAATTAAAGCAAAAAAACTTTCAAAAATTAAAATTCTTTAAAAGCTCAAAAGTTTCAGCGATGATACCGTTAGAAAAGTCAGCCCACTCAATTCTGATTTGACTATCGTTTTTAAATCAGCAATATACATATTACGTTGAAAAAAAAAAATTTAAAAATTAGATATGTCCCACATAATTTTTACTCAAACGATTTTCGTCAAAATTTGATATTACAATTAATTTATAAAAAAAAATACTACATCAAACTGATTTTTTTTTTTTTTTACCGCTAAGCAAGACTCTTAATGAACCTCCTCTTAAATTTTTAATTAGTAATCTTATTACTTTAGGATTTTAAGATAAAGATTACTAATCAACCAAACCTAACCTTACTACTTGACGTCGTGTCGCACAGGCACGTTTTGGGCACGGACGGCCGAGGTTGGGCGAAACCGACGGCGGGCATACGGGACCCACCCTATCCGGAGGCGGATGACCGATTGGTTAGGTTTTTCGTACCAACCGAGGAGACGAAATATTGCGGTGGCGTGGACGCGGGTCCGTACGTGCCGCCGGCAAACGACAACGGGACCGGCCGCGAATCGGCACCGCCGTTATTCGATGAAAACACACGACCGCATTCACTGGTGATACCGTGGCAGCCACTCCGGCCGGTGTTGTACTCGGTCCGGGACGCCAGTTGCCACCGGGCACTTTTCGATTACTGCGTCCGGTCCGTTTACAGCGGCCGGCACGATCACGAAGCCGTACGCCGTCACGTCGGTCAGTGGCTGGATGCCGCGGTAGGGCCACTCGTAACGCCCGAAGCCGCCACCGGTCGTTGGTATCCGGCCCTGTGGGGCGCGTCCGTGGCCATCCGACACGTGGCCGGACCACCGGTAGACCACAATCCGGAACGCCGGACAAACCCGAACGACGACTACTACCTCCGAACCGCTCCGGACTTCTATTTCTATGCGGCCGTAGTGTTCGCTCACACGGTCGTATTCTGGTTGATCTCGAAGGTGGCCACGTTCATCTGTCGGCCAACGGTCGAGAAACCGACCGAAATCGTCTAAAGCGATCGGCATACGAAAAAAATGCGTCATCGTTACGCGGCGCACCGCATTCAAAGGATGTTCAAACGTATTTTTTTGCTCGATATCTTCCCCGAGGCCGTGAAATCAAAAAAGAAGAGTCTCAGTTGAGGCAATATTTTGGCGTGTTAATATCCACCGATCGCGTCCACGATCATTCATTATCACCGTGCATTTCCCGAAGGCCAACCAATTGATTTTTAGTGGTTAAAATACGCCAGAAACGTTCCGCCGTTGTCCGGTATTTTCATCGGAATCAGCGATTCGACCAACATTCTTCACTGGAGTTTGAGACGTCCCGGTGCGGTCGGCTTTGTTTCTGAGAACCGTCCAGCTGACTACCCGCCTAGGAGCAAGGTCGCCACCTAGGCGAACCTAGAACCCGAGGTCCGAGAACCGGAGTCCTAGGATTTTTTTTGTTAGGAGGGAATAGGGAAAATTACATTTATCTAAATAAATAAACACATGTTTTTATTTTGGGGAAAATAAAGAATTATTTTCTTAACTCATTAATCATCAAATAAAAGTAAAGTTACGTTGACGTGACAGTAAAGCCCATGAGCATAAAAACTGTCAACTGAGTGAAAGCGAATAGTAGGTGCGATTTTACATCGGTATATATTCATAAAATGATGGACACATGTATCCAAACAACACATATTTAAAATACATATATATATATTAACCGGGGCGTCGACCAGTCTTAAAAATTGTCGTCCGGACGCAGGTAGTGATATAACGGGAAGCGCGCAGGCCGGGGGACTCATGAATAGTTATTGACAATGACGAATTCACATCCACGTGGAATTTTCGTGGACACGGTATGTATTCGGGAGACCCCAGCAGGGATGTGAGGTTGCAAAGTCACATAAATTATAACCGGGAATGGTAGCTGAACGCTCTTATTCCAAGTTGGCTGGTCCGTGGTTGTGGTGGCCCAACGGGTTAACCTGCGGGGTGCGTCCGAATATGGATCGCGAGGTGGAGAAGATCGATCGATATTATATATATATATTTTTTAGATACGCACACACACGTGGTTGCAAAACTTAGTGCTTAATGGGAATAAAAATAAAAATAAGAAACAAAATGCCGGGGGGTTTTGGCCTATCGCACATAGTATGTGGAACGCGGGAATTATTACAATTAGACGGACACGCAAACCTAATAGACGCTGGTTGATCGCCGTAGGTATAACGGAAGTGTTTAACATAACCTATCATATCGTATACGAATTTAACATACGAGAGAAAAAGAAAAGAAAAAACATTTTTGATAAAAATATTTATACGGGGACCTTAATTCAACTACCTTAAAACTAACTAACTAACGGGGTATCGGTCAATTAATATAAATCACATACCATTCATCTCGCCCGAAGATTTCCGCCTAGCGGACCAGATCGGGACTCACTTTTCATCGGTTCGTTTGAAGCACCATCGGGAAACGTGCCAAGGTACACGACCTTTTCTTAATGGCAAAATATGTGAATCCGTGCAATACGGGAGTGTTTTGGTAATGAAAAAAAAAAAAAACTTTATCGAAAGACCGTCCGGCGACAAAATCTCGAGACGAATTCTAGACACGAACAAGGAAAGGAACGAACAAAAAAGTGAAACTGGGTAGCGGAGCGTGGAGACGTTCGTGACACACGTCGCCGCGGGCCGACGTTTTTGGCGATAAGGGGAAACGTTTTTTGGCGATAAGGGGAAACGTGATCTGATTGGCCGTTAACCCGTAGCCAAGAATATGGTATTATTGTGAACTGCAAAAGATTGCGATCGCATAAACCTTTGCGCGGGGGGGGGGGAGGAATCATGATGACATAACATATCCGTCGACGCAGGCGTAATCTATTAACCGGTCGACCATATCGATTGTACGTATGCTTTGTTAACGGAAAATGATCGTTTTCGGACGTTACGAGTTCGATCGGTTCGGTGTAGGATCAATGTTTCTTGACGTCTGCAGCGTTCCGTTGGACGAGGGCGCATTATAATTATCGATCCATCGGTACCATTATTATTATATTATGAACACCATGCTAAAATCGTTAATTTAATATAATGTATAAATGTGAATTCCCGCATCGTTAATACATACGATTTGAATTGAATTTGATGTACAATTATTACTTAGGAAAACGTGTGAATTCGAGCATCGTAATCCGCAGTACAACATGTACGATTATTAATTATTGGCGTAGGTACATGACTGTTTAATATTTATCAATTTATATAGGTATCAACAGGCGCGGACCAGTAAAAAAGGGCAGAGAGGATAGGCTAGGTACGCAATTTTAGGACAAATATCAACAATTATTTGAACAATAAAGCAAATTTAAAAAAACTAATATACTCTGTACAATAGGCGGGTAATTTTTGTACGTTGGGAACGTCGGGAAAATACCTATATATGAAGTACCCAGTTTAGTTTATATCCGTACGCAATGATAAATCAGTACAAACGAAAAACGACTATGAAGCAAGTTCGGGTCAACAAGTATCGACAAAGTTAAATTGAAAACTGTACATTATTTTATAACCACAAAATAAATTATAATCGTTCGTGTTTGAACGAATTTCAGTGAAATATTGTGCGACGCGACACCGTAATACGTGTCGATATCCACTGTCCGGTAGGTGTATGCTGGTGATGTATACTGTGTAGTATGGTAGGGGCCCCCGCCGGATTCACGTACCTACCCGCTGTGTTTTTCCGTTTTCGCACGTGTCAACCATTTGTCAATAAAATTCCGGTTTTCTTTTTATTATGCTCAGAATATGCTTTTACGGGGTTAATTCTCCTACCTCGTAGAGATGTCCGATGTCGATGTATTTTTATTTTTGTTGGAAACTGGTCAACTTGCTACAGGGCGTCTTGGACTTCAATTTTTCAATATGTAACCAAAAATATTAAAATATCGGTCATATACACACTGTAAATTTAGCGATTGCAAACATAATTTCAAGAATCCAAGTCCAATGCGCCATGTAAGTTGTTATCTTCTTAAAAAAAAATGATCGAAATTGATCTGCTCTACGCGGCAGAAGAGTTAACCCCATAAAGCATATATTTGGGGAAAAAAACAGGTCACGCGCAGTACCCTTAATACTTAAGTTCATCTTTATTCTTTATTAATAACTGCATTAATATTTATAGGAACAAAAAAAAATGTGTTGTTTTTATTTTATACTAAATGTAAGAAAATTCACAAAGTTAATGTGATTTGTTAATTTGTAACAAGTTTAAATAGGTACTAATTAAAATTTAAAATATACAGTATTATCACTATTATAATAAACTTAAAAGAAAAAATATTTAGCTTTACATTAAGCTTTTTCATTATTAAAATTTACATGTTTGATTCATTTTATAAGTTTAAATATGTGGGGTACCTATTAAATATTTAACATATAACTCGTTTTATAAGCGTATACTACCAACACTGATTTTTTATTCATTATTATTAACTAAATATGAATTAATTGCAATAAGATTAATATTGTGATCATTATTACATACATACCTATTACTAATTTAAAAAATAAATATATTCATAAAAGATGTTAGATGATAGAATTAAAATTTTTTTAAAATATATATTAAATTCCTATTCGCTCCGAAAAAAGATAATCATTGTGTGTGGGTGAGTCACTGTTGAAAGTAGTTGGGAAGGTAGAGGAAAAATTTAATGTATATCTAAATGCAACACTTAACCATTACTAATAAAAAACGATTCTAAGCAGAGTTTGATTAACATTATTGCTTATCTACAATATATATGTCATATTTTGTAAATGGGTTATGAAAAAAAACAAGACAATTTTATATTCTCAAAACAAATTATAAAATTTTATTTTTAAAATATATTATCCCATGTATTTTTTTTCATCATAATTATTTTGGGTTGTATTTACCTAACTTAACTAATTCACAAATTATATTTTTATAGTTTTGAACAAATTCAGGTGGTAGTCCAATTAAATAAAAAAAATATATATTTATAAAGACCACACTAATGAATACAAATATTAAACTAATCATTTCATCAGTTTCAAGTTTTTTTTTTTTTACACAAAAACAAAACTTGAAAATGGTAATTTAATTTGCTAAAAAATATACAATAATAATAATTCTATAGTATTTAGAAAATATAACGAATTTAGAGATTTAAAAATAATTTATTATATAATAATTTTTACAATAATTTACTATTTAGAGATCTGTGTAAACAGTACATTACTATCCAATTAATACATAGTACAATAGTTTACTTCAGCCATTTATATAAAAAATGAGCTCTCATATGCAATATTAATGTTATATCTAAACAGTACAAACAATAATTGTAAACATTCAAACATTAAATAATATATAAACTTACTACTACTAAAAAAAAAAAAAAAACAATTTAATTTAAACATAGATATTTTAAGACTAAAATCAAAACTAAATGAATATTATAAGACCAACAATTTAAAACACTAAATAACTAAACTAATGTAATGATCTATCTATTGATTAACCTTATTCATTGAGTTTAGAACATAATTTAACTGTTGGTAAAAAAAATATAGACAATATTAACAAATGGCATACCATACAATTTAAATGAATAGTTAACTAAGCTGCAATAATAACTTCTGAATCATTGGAATCTATATCTAACTTAGAACAATAGTCTGATGTAGAAGAAACTGACCGATTTGGTTGGTCTTCAGTGTTTATATTAGGTGACAATTTATTTATATCTAGAAACATTGCAAAATCGTCAATTTGTTTACTAAGAACTATAGTTTTAATGGGTGAACACTTCATTTCTAAGTTTAAACCAAATTTTTCAAACTTAAAATCAGATTTTGGCGTATTATCTGAAAATAATACTTTTTTAACATCGGCTACAGATTTTTTTTTCGTTACAACATTATCTTTATTTTTTATATCATTTTTCGGAGAAGTCGATTTCAATTTTAAAACAGTACTTTTATGCTTCATTGCCATAGTACGCATTGCTTCACTAGTACTAGTTTTTCCTTCAGTATTTGGTTGCTGTAACCATTGTTTAGAACACACTTTAAATAATTGTTGAAGAAAAGATCGAAACTGCTTGTGATGACTATCAATACCACACGTTTTTAACACTTCAGAAACAGCCCATAATAATTTCTGAAAAAATGTATATGCTTAGAACAATATAAAGTTATTTATCAAATTGTGAGCAAAATTAGTAACATTATGTAACATGCATACCTGTTTATGAAGTTTACTCAGTTCTTTTGGATTTGATTTTGTTGTATTAAACAAATTTTTTGGAGTTGCTTTTTCTGAATTACTAAAAAATTTCAGTGCTCTTTGACATTTTTTAATTGGTTCTGTTCTAGGAATATTGTTTTTTCGCTCTTCTTGTAGTTCATCTTTAAATAACTGTGTACTCCTAGATACAGCACTCCATCTATTAAATAAAATATAAATACTATTTATATGGTAGGATGAGTTTAGTTAACTAGTGGAATATGGAGTATTTTATATTTATATAGAAAATAGATAACATTCTAAAATAATTACATCTACATATATATTTTAAAATCGAATTTCAGTAAATGGACTCAGAAAGAAAGATATAGTACTGTTTTCTTAAAAATTATTTATTGTTTAGTCAGTAAAAATTATCGATCATATTTCTCTAACAATTTTATTTTTACATGTAAAACTTCAAAATTTATTTGTTTCATAATTTTTCTATTATTTTAATTATTTTTACTAGAAACAGTGAATAATTTAAAAACAAAAAAATAAATAAATACAAGCAAAGTTCTAATTCTAAAGTTTACTTAATATTTGATTTGTAATAATACAATGAGATGATTAATATCTGATATGATAAATTATTAATCCAAAACAAAGAGATAGTTTAAACACTGTGTTTATTGTTTGAATAAACATAATAATACAAATATATATACTAATAAAAAATCATAACAAATTGGTAAGAAAAAAATTATTTTTGGAATTGATTGAACCACATCTTTATAATAGTACCAACTAATGAATCAATAAGTGAATAAAATATAATGAAATTTAATATTCCTTAAGGAACTGTTTTAGGTCCCACACTATTCTGAATTTATATTTAAACAATTTACTTGACCTAAACATAGATGGAAACATACTATCATTTGCCAATGATACAGTTTTATTTTCAATGACCATAGTTGGAATGAAATAGGGACCAATGCAAATTTAAGATTTCCCAGTATTAATTAATAATATCTATTAAAAAGAAAAAATAGTTTATCATGAAATTATAGTAAATCAGTAGTAAAATTACACTGAAATATTTTATACTAGAAAAATAAAAAATTGATTACTGTCAGAAAATGTGTAGAGAAATAAATAGAGTAAGATCTTATAAATTATACATACAATATGATAAACTATAAATAATCAAAATAAATAAAATAAGAATATATTTGAATAATAACCATAAATAATAAGAATTTAACCTGTAATCATTTGAGATAGGTAAAACATTTTAATTTACTATGCGTAAATGGTCACAGGGTAAAGATGTTTATTATCTCCGGAAATATTCAAGGGGTATATCATCGTGGGACAACCTATATAAAAATATATATATGTATGCACAGTCAGCTTTTCATATGGAGAATTTAAATTTATTTTATAATTTTCATACCTCTATTAGAAATTTAATTATTTAGTTTTTTGTGCCTCTTGAAGAATTTTTAAATACCTGATTTCTGTCTTATGTTTATAGAAAAATAAAATGTATTGAACAAATCACTAAGTAATATCATATTAATAATAATTTAGGATTGCAATAAAGAGATTAATCAATTTATTATTAGTAATAGTGTATTTTCATTGTATTTATGAATGTGTTATTATTGGTATTATTTTTATTATTATTAGCTTAACTATCATTGTTATTGTTTATTTTACTGTTACTTTTCACTTTAGTGTTTCATAATAGTTTTATTAATTACTAGTTGATTAGTTTAACTCCCTACTCCCACTACAAGCATTGCTTACAAAGCATAAGTATCAACATGATGCATATCATAATATTATCAATTATACTGTATATTAAAAATGTTTATTAAATAATAATATACATGTTAAACATTGATACTATTATTGTTTAAATTGATGCTGCTTATTACACATGTACAGGAATACATGTTTCCACCATGTGAAATTAATAATGATATGTTCTCGACCTGTAATTCAGAATTCAAAAATACCCATGCATGAAAATATGAATACACATAAATTCTAAGAATTTAAAATGTGAATTTATGTATCAAGTAACAATACATGAATATCCAAAATAAATATTTGTAACATTGTATACACATTGGTACGATAAAACATTTGATCTCATTGAGACCTCTACTTTAAATGCATAATCAAGAGATAAAATTATTTCTACACTGAAAAAATATAGAATAGGTAGTAGAAAAAATCAAATTTGGCAAATACCATGACAGCTCACTTTATAGGTATCTATATAATATTTAACAAATGATTTTCAAAAATGTATAGTAATTGCATTACCGTTTTACTGGTGTAGTATTCGATGTATCACTACAAATTGAAACAGCACTGAGAGGACCTGATGACTCATCAGAATCTGGATTTTGGTTATAACAAAACCGTTTTCTAGAACGATTAATTTCAGGGCTTTGGAATAAAGCTCTTTTATGAGCAGTTGATCTTATACTATTTGAATTTTCAAGGTAACTTTTCTCTAATGGTTTTGTGATATTTTCTCGCTTTAATTTTCTATAAAAATGATTATATTGATTACATTAATAAATACCAACATATAATTTATTATATACATACCCTGGCACTAATATTCTACGTTTGTTTTCAACAAGAGCTAATTTTGCTTTGGCTTCTGCTAGTATTTGAGGTTTTGAAACTGGTTTTCTTCTCATTATTCGTATATTTTGTTCAAGAGGTTTCACTTGAGTAATCAATCCTCGTTCTTTTTTGGGCTGTGGTGTGTGTCCCGTGTTCATAAGAGATTGTGTTTCATTTGAAACATACCTTTGTTGATACTTCATTTCCAGCAAAGCCATTTCTACAGATTTATTATCAATGTTGTAGCTATAATTTAAAACAAATTTTAAAAACATACTTTTCTTCAATTATTTACTAATATCTACTTACTAAACATCAAAACATTGAACATTAACAACTTCAGGCCATGACCATTTTTTTGCTCGGTCAATATTTTTTAATTCCTTTGGTTCAAATTTGTTAGTTTGACTGTTTGAATTTTGATATTGATACCATCTATCTAGTATATTATCCAAACTCAGTCGACAAGTAGTTACTGTTGGTGGAGGGGGTAAAAAGTTGGATAAATCATTTTTTAATTTTGTTATTATACGATCCCTATTTTGAAATAATAACGACTGATACTCATCTTCATAACTAACAGAACTAGTTAATGTTACTATGCAATCCTTTGAATCTAAACAAAGATAAATTAAACATATTATTATAATTTATACAGGATAGAATTGAAGATAAAAAAATCAATATTATTTTTAATTAGATATTAATTTACAATGGGGTTATTTCTTAATAACTTTTTCCTAATCTAGTACCAACGGGATATAAAATTCTAGGCTCATTAGAACCCAGCAATAAAACCCAATGAATAAAAAAATTGCATGATATTTTGAACTTTAAAATTAGAAATTCAATGAAAACAATATTTATAAATAATGGGTACACACCCCAAGTAAAACAAAATAACTTTTTCTTACCATTGTCAAACAGTTCTTCATCTGAAAACATAGATTCCTCCTCTTCTGCTGACATGCTCGTGTCTTTAGTCATGGTTATAGTTATAATTCAGACATTGTATACATATTTAAGTTATTTTAAAACATTTGAAAATTGAAAGATTACATAGGTAATCTAAAGAATTACGCTAATGAACTGTGTGAAATCCTTGTTTGAATCTATAATAATGCAACGTATCATTAATTGATTGTCAAAATTGAAAAAAAGTTGTTTCTTATTTCTTGATTCTGGATCGATTCCAATAACAACATTTTTAACAACGGGCAACGAACAAGAATAAAACGATAAACTCACAATTAACAGTTTATTAGTTTTATACACGTAGACTATAGATAAACGAGTAGCCGCTAACGATTTTTATAGGTAATAATGAATTGGTGGTTGAACCAGTTGAACTTAAAATAACAAAACCATAATAACCAAAAGAATTTAGAGACGGCTCAATAAATTTTAACATCTGCTATTAATATGACGTCATAGAATTATTGTAACTGCGATTTGTGTTTCCGTCCATGGTGTTAATATTTTACGTTACTATGTTTCATCCTGTTGTATTGTGATAATAGATATTAAATGATAAGAGCAAAATTGAACAACAATATCTGTTTACATTTTGAATGAGGTCTGAAATCCATCATCGGTAGAACATTATCTTCTAATTTGGTAAGTTTTCACTTGTTTGATTTATATTTTGTAATTAATATGGCAGACAGTATGTTAAATATCGAAGACATGGAAATCGTCTTGGACGAAGGTACACCACAAGTGGTTTTAGAAGAATATTTAGATGTCACTATGCTTGAAGATGATATATTCGACTCGTTGATTGTTCATGAGATTGAAACGCCCACCATAGAAACTAAAATTGAAGTACCTACCGGAGAATCCGAAATTGAAAAAGTAGCCATCGTTTATAATTTAGAAGGAAACACTATCCAAAGTCATGAAGATTGTTCAGAAGTTAATTTAACGCTTACTGATACTAAAAGTACCTTGCAAACAAAGAACACAAAATCTGATAACACTGATGACAATAATATGGTTGTTGAGGGACCTCGTTCAAGACAAATTGGAAAAATTCCAATAGCCTTACGAGGGCTTATTGGTCAAGCTAAAATGTTTTTGTTAAAAAAAAATTATAACATGGCTATTAAAATTTGTGTAAATATTTTAAAAGAATGCCCAAATGCATCCGAACCATTTTTTACTTTGTCGGATATTTATGAACAAATGGGAGACACTAAAAAATGTTTAGAAACTGCTGTAATTGGTAGCAGTTTAAGTAGTGTAACGTCTGAAGATTGGGTGATATTAGGAGAAACATGTGAATCAAATAATATGCTACCATTAACAGATTTTTGTTTGACAAAAGCCATACAGAAAGATAAACGTAATTTAGACTTGCATATTAAGAGAGCTTCAATATTGGAACAACTGGGTACAGCTAAAAGTGCCATGAACGAATATGATCGTCTGTTGCGCAAGTTACGACCTGATCAAAAAGATTCAATTATTACTTTATCTAAATTACTAGTTCATAATTTTGTAAAAGATAAAAACTATGACCGTGCGTCAAACATATTAATACATGTATTTAGTTTATTTCCAACTGAAATACAGCCTGAACAATTTGTAAAATGTTTGGATTATCTTATTATAAATAAAAATTATAAAAAATGTCTTGAACTCTTGGTTGAACATTACAATGTTGAGTTTGCAGCTGATATAAATGATGAATCATCCATAACAGATATCATAGAATGTGTAGTCCCCAGTACTACACCAATATTGGTACGTGTAAAACTCATTGAGATATTAATTCAGCTCAAAGCTTTTTCCATATTACCGCCAATTTATACACCAATTTTAAATATGACTCAAGTTAACCAATTTCATTTAAATATCGCTGATGCCCTATTTAAATACAATCAATTTAATCAAGCTATTTCATTTCTAGAAAAATTAATTAATTCTGAAAATGAAATATTTGATCAACAAACACTGAAAATTAAATATTCAGAATGTCTAAAATCATTAGGGCTTCTCGAACAAGCTGTTGACAGTTATAGGAAGCTATTGAAGGTTAATCCACATCAATTAACAGTTAAATTTGACTTATACATGTCCTTAAGAAAGTTAAACCGAATAGACGAGAGTCTAGAAGTATTGTTTCAGGATGATATGGAAAATAGAGATTGCAGACTATTGTACGAATATGCTTTAGCAACATTAAATAAAGATGATATGTTCGATAAATGTTTAAAAGTAGCTAACTTAATGTTTTCTCGTCACTGTGTACCTGTATGTTCATTAAGAGAAGTGAAGTCTATGATGGCAATACATAAAATTGAATCTAGACATGATACTTTACTAACAATAAAACAAGAACTGTATGGTTATCGGCAAGAGAATATCTTGACCATTAACCCAATACCTAGTGCTAACGAAGAATGGAACCTAATGCATAATATTTGTTTAAAGTTCATTGAAAAGAATCTTTACTATGAAGGTTTAAAAATGCTACTCTCTGCTATGAACTCTGCTGTATTAGCGCCATTCAATCAACAAATTGTTTTAAATGCTATAAAATTTGCATTTAAAGTTCGTACTTATAAACTGAGTTTTATTTTATCCAGATACTTGTTGTTTAAGTATCCTCAAGCACCTCAAATTGCCAATTTATTTTGTTTCCTTTTAAATAAATGTGCAATCAAAAAACAAGCTAAATTCATTTTTCGACTAGCTGCCAAATACCCAGATAATATTGCCCTGAACTTACTCGATACTAATGTGTTTAATGATACATATAATTATCAACTTAAATTTGCAAGATATACCGAACTATTAAATAAACTAGAGGATAAAAGCCAACTCTACTTCATGTTAGGCGTTCTTATACTTAGGTTATGCACATTTAAGGTCGGTGCAGATAGACACAGCTTAACACTGCAGGGTATTGGATTCCTAATGAATTATAAAGAACATAGAGGTATTCAACATGAACAAGAGTGTTATTATAACATCGCCAGAGCATATCATCAAGTAGGCATGGCAGCAAAAGCCCTGCACTATTATAAATTAGTTTTGGAAACTAAACCATTTAGTGAAGAATATTGTTTAAAACATGCCGCTGCGTATAATTTGCATTTAATTTACATGAACTCTGGAAATTTGGCTGTTGCATTAATGTATATTAATCTTGTGCAAGTGTGATTTGTCTTTTTTATTTTTTTAATTATAAATAGTACCTATTGTTAAGTGTTTTCTTTTTCTTTTTTTTTCTTTTTTTTATTTGTATTGTGTGTTGTTTAATAAATAAAACAACTTTAATTGTAATCAGTTTTTGTACATAATTTTAATCTGTGGCGATACCTACAGTCAAATAACTGAGTAAAGACAATGCGTGACTAGAATTTGTATTAGTAAACACTATTATAAAAAATGAATAATATTAATTTTAATAATACTTATTAGGATCATGGCCACCTCAATTGGTAAACTTTCCAAGAAAGTACCTTTTAAATTATTTTGTCATGTTTGTGAAGATATTTGCAATGCTAAAACTGAACGTAAAATCACCATTCTAGAAAAATTTATTAGTAAATGTCGAGGATCTATTGAAAACAGTGACAACTTAGATATTGTGAGTCAGTCATTAGACAAATATTCCATTTTACCACTTGCATAATAATCATAATATGCATACTCGTTTGTATAATTCTATAATACATATGTTTAGGATGATACATTTTATCCTGCACTGCGGTTATTGTTACCAGCATCAGATAAACAAAGAGGCGCATATGGAGTAAAGGAAACAGCGTTAGCAAAATTATATATAAAAATATTGTGTTTAGCAAAAGACAGTCCAGATGCTCAGAGGCTTTTAAATTTTAAGTAAGAAAGTATATCGCAATAATAATCTCTATTACCATAGTAAAAATGTTTATCAAAAGTTCTGTCATTTTGATGTTGAGTCCTCATAAAAAATAGTACAAATAAATATTTTATTTAGAGTTCCAAAAGCTACTGGTCCTATTGCTGGAGATTTTGCTGAAACTGTTTATTGGGTTATCAGAAGTCGTTTTGAAGAAGATGGTTCAATGACTATTGCAGATGTAAATCAATTATTAGATAAAATAGCTATGAAACATGCAAACAATGAATCAAGTAATTATTTGTATTTTGTAAATTGCCTATTAAAAGTATTTTAGAAATTAACAACCATTTTAAACAATTTATTTCTATTACATGTATTAGGAGAAGTTGAACAAATTTTACAGTTAATGCTGTTAAAGTTTAGTTCTAATGAACAAAAATGGTTAATTCGTCTACTATTAAAAGATATGCATTTGGGTATATCACATGTAAAAATATTAAATGCATATCATCCTGATGCTGGCCAATTGTATGATGTTTGTAATGATTTAAATAAAGTAATATAATATTTCTTAAAAAACTATTGAATATATAATGATTCTGAAAATATTTGTTTAGGTGTGCAAAATGCTTAATAATCCTACAGTGGTTTTGCACGAGATATGTGTTAATTTATTTGAACCATTCAGTCCGATGTTAAGCCAACGTTGTGATGTCACTGATGTTAATAAAGTAATAAAGTCACAAAATGATATGTTCTTTGTCGATGTTAAATTAGATGGTGAAAGATTTCAACTTCATTGGGATAAAGAAAAAAATAAATTTAAATATTTTTCTAGGTATTTTAGTATGCTATTGTAGTGATATATATGTTTTAAAAAAAATTTAATTATTTTACAATGAAATTATTTGATTTTTATAGGAAAGGTAATGATTACACAGATACATATGGTTGTACTGATGGCCATGGTGTTCTAAGTCCAATATTAGCAAAACAATTTAGTCCTAATGTAATAAATTGTATCTTAGATGGTGAAATGATGTGTTACAACACTAAATACAAAACATTTTCTTCAAAAGGTGAATATTAATTAATAACAAATATATTAAATATGTGATTTAACAATGTTTTATTATATTAAATTTCAGCCATGAATATTGATGTGAAAAAACTCAGGGTTGGTAACCTCCATCAGCCATGTTTTTGTGTATTTGATATTCTTTTTTATAATAATCAAGTTTTAACAAACCAACCATTAGAAAAAAGATTAGATATTTTAAATACATTGTTTGTACCTTTAGAAGGCATTTTCATACATGTTACACGGCACACAGCAAGCAAGTAATAAATACAATTTATATTTTGTAATACTAAAAATATTCTTTATGGTAAAAGAATATTTTTAGTCTTAGTATTATTTGAAAATTAATTTAAAATGAGTAAGATTAAAATCAATTAATACTTTTTAGAAATGAATTAATGAACTGTCTTGAAGATGCAATTGATAATCGTGAAGAGGGAATCTTAGTCAAAGATCCGTTATCAGTGTATAAGCCAAATTCCCGAAATGCAGGATGGTATAAAATTAAACCAGAGGTACAAATTCTAAATTTGTAATATTTTCAATTATTTTATGTAATAAAAACTTCAAAATATTTGTTTAGTACACTGAAGGTGCATTAATTGATCTAGATCTATTAATTATTGGAGGATACTATGGCGAAGGCAAAAGACGTGGTGATGTGAGTCATTTTCTTATGGGTCTTTTAAAGAAAGGTAATGTATATATATATAAAATCATGTGTATTAGGTTAACACACAAAATATATATTAATTTTATTATTATGAATATATTTATGTGTAGAACTAAAATATTATTTTAGAATGATATTTATAATTTTTTTTTTTTTTTATGTGCAAATAACTTTTTTTACCAGAAATTTGATTTTCAAATGTAGCATCTTTTGTGAAAAGACATTATTTGGGCGGTACTTTTGGCAGTTCATATATTTTGCCTTTCCAAATAGTTTTCATTATAATTGGGATGAAACATAGGAAAAACTGTAAAATTCACAAATTTTATTATTTTCAATTTTGTTTTTTTGTTGTAATTCAGTTAAATGTATTTGTTAAAACTTCAAATTTGAACAGAAAATTTTACCTTTTCTAGACGTAAAATTTTTAAAACATTTGTGCCATTTTGAATTATTTATAAACATTTAAATTTTGCTAGTTTTAAAACAATTTTTATTCGGTTGGTACTCTGTGGATAAGATTGTTAGACCAAATAGAAATGATTGAAAATTTAACAGAAAGTTTATTATAAGTTGTACTTTATGGTAAAAACAAAATTAAGTCTTGTAGAAATTTTGTTTTTATACAAATTTAAATATCAAATTTTGATGAAAATCGTAAACATTATGGCCTTTCAAAACATGTATAACCGAACTCTGCTCAGAATTGTTTTTTTGCTATTAATGATTAATTATTGCATACAAATATACATTAAATTCCCTTCTATATCCTACCTTCCAACTTTTCACCTACAATAGTAGTCCACCCATCATGTAAAGTATATCTGTCTTTTTTTTTAATTTAACTGATTTTAATTTGAGTATAATATTAAATCATTCTTTTTCTAACTCTATGTTATACTATATTTAAATTAAAATTATTAATTTTAAACTATAACAAATTTGTATTTATTCATTTTAACCTTTTTCGTTTTACACTGTATTTATTGTTACTTTTATGTATACATTATATACATTTCGTATCTATTAATTGTTTATATTGACATTCAGGGAACCAGAGGTATAGGTCATCATAGTCATGGCAAACAATTATAAACATAGTATAATTGTTTTTCCATGACCTTCAATTTTAGTTAATGGTAGTGAACAATCTATTACAACTAAAAACAATAAACAATGTCTAGTTTACATTCCTGTCTGCCTAGTTTTGGTATATATTTTTCAACCTAATTTATATTCTATTTTGTTTTTATCAAACATTCAATATTTATTTTATATTTATAAGTTTATAACCTAAGTTGATGATTTTATTTAATTATTATTTTTGGTAATTAATCTTTAGATGACGAGTCAATAAAATGTACTGCTATTAGTCGAGTCAGTTCAGGATTTTCAACAGAAGAACTAGCCGAGTTATCTAGAAAGTTAAAACCTCACTGGAAAATAGTATACCCAGGAGTGATGCCACCTAACATAGAATGGGATAAAGAGAAGCCAGATCTTTGGATAGAACCTGAATTGTCTGTTATCTTACAGGTGAAATTAATATATTTTTAACATATTATAACATATATAACATTTAAATTAATTTTTTTATAGGTTAAAGCCACAGAAATTATGACCAGCCGTACATTTAAAAATAAAATTACTTTACGTTTCCCACGTATAGAAAGGGCCCGCTATGATAAACTTTGGTCTGATGGTTTGACAGTTGAAGAATTTGAGACCATATTAGAAGTTTGTTAATTTAACTAGTTCAGAAATAATAAAAATTAATTTGATTTATTTTTATCCCAATAGAAAACCCATGGCAAATTATATACTTCAGATGGTATTGACATAAATTCTTCAAGTAAAACTAAAAAGGCCCGTATGGCACCAACTGTTGGTATACAATTTCAAGCACCCAACTTAAGCGATATCATTCAGATTAATAATATGTTTGAAGACAAGGAATTCTGTGTCATTAGTGACTGTGAAACAATGACTAAGGGTGAAATTGAAAAGAAAATCCATGAATATGGTGGTCAAGTTGTACAAAACCCTGGTATTAAAATCAATAATATATCAATATTTACTTAAAAAATTGTATTGCATTTTTTAAACGTATTTAGGAGATGATACTTTTTGTGTTCTCGCTAACAACATTAAGCATATTAGAGCACATGCTATAAAATTATCTGGCAAGCACAGTATAATTGATACAAAATGGATACTCTCGTGTTTTGCTGATAACGAATTTTTGAATTGGACACCTGAAAATGTTTTGTTTTTATCAAAAGAACACCAACTATTAATGGATGCAAATTTCGATCAGTATGGTGACAGCTATACAGAATTAACTACTGTTGATGGTTTACGTCGTGTGATGAATCGAGTTGAACTAGACGTATGCATATATACAATTAAATAATTTAGTAAAAAATTTGACTTTATCAAACTATAGTATTATTTGGTATAGGATGATTTAGTGAACACAGAAGTTGACACATTTTTGGAATTTCAAAAAGAACTTTTTGACAAAGAACAATGCTTCAAAGTTTTTGAAAAGTGTCAAGTCTATTTTGATGATTTAAATCTAGTAAGTTATATCATCACCTTACAAATAATTAATTACAAATTGTATATATTTTTAGGAAAACTTACCAGTCAGAAATTTCCATACTAATTCAGTTTTAGAAATGCTTATATTTAAGTTTAATGGAGGCACAGTCTGCAAAAATATTGATAACAATACAACTCATGTTGTAATTCATTCGAGGTATCTATTCATTATATACGTTAACTGTGTTCTATGTTTAAATAATGTTATTATTTTATTTTGTTTTAGTAGTCAAAATAATATTCTTAAATATCAAACTATGAACAGAGACCGGACAGAAAAATTTGAAATTGTTGATGAGAATTGGATTTCACAACAAATAAAATGGTAAAAAAAAACAAAACTTAAAATTTATTTGTGATATTTAATTTTCTTATTCCAATTTGTGCAAAACTAGCTACATAAAAACTACTACATTTACAATATATGTATACTATAATAAAAACATTTTTTTTTTTTTTAAATTATTTTTTAATTATTTTCAATCAAACTTTCTTATTATACATTTAAAAAAAAAAAAAAAATCTCTTTTAAAACATAAATAGTCTACTTTAATGGTCATTTCATCTCAATCTGTCGAGACAAAACAGCCTTAATAAATATTAAATACATAATTATTAATTGTTATCTTTAAAATATTAATTTTCAATATTTACACTTTCTAAAATAATCCATAACATAAAAAACAAAATAAATCTGTACTATGTTAAATTAATAGTTAGGTATGCCTTAAGAGTATGGGCATTTTGTGTTGTGATTGTTAATTTACGTTTTGAAGACAATATAAATCATAAACACAATATTTATCATAATAAAATATAGGCGAGTGGGACAAGGGATAAATTTAAGGAAGTCAAAAGTTTATATTTTGAGATCTAACGTTCAATACTTAAAATATTCTTTTTCTTTTTTCTTTTTTCTTTTTTACTCCATTATTTACATGTATGCACCTCAGCATTACGGATGCATGTTTTACATTGCACAAAACAACACCAATGAAATTTGCATTCGCATTTCTCGCGTGTAACTAGTCGTTGTGTATTGTAGCCTCTGCCACAACATAGTAAACTGCAACCGTCTGTTCCATGTGATGTTCGGTTGCATTCTCGACCATGAGTACCTAAAAAATCGATACATATAATTATTATTTGAATATTATAATATTATATACAAATAATAAACCGAATCTAATATTGTACATTTATTTTTTTTCCCTTAATTTCTGCGTAATTAATTATACAATTTTATTTATCAATATTTAACACTAATCGTACCAGTCACATTAATAATATTATAAACTTGATATTTGTAACCAGCATTATAATTAATTTGTATTGTATTGTAGATACTATATGGAATAGAGGGGTAAATAATTAAAGAGAATAATTCAAATAGTAAGTACACTGTATGTTAAAATATTTTTTCGAAAGTTGAATGCATACGATATACGTGAATTTCCTGTTCAAAACCACCACACAAAAAAAAAAAAATGTTTTATGGATGCCAGGAAGTCATCGAACATGGTTCAAAATATCATCAACATTTTTTGTACATCGATGAGAAATCACTTAACTTTTAACTTTTTTTATTTTTCTTATAATTATAATTATAATATTATTATGGCTGAGAGACCTACCAGCAATGTTTTATTGCTAATAAAAAAAAACCTACCTACTTTATATGTTAATATAAACTATATGGCTACAACAATAATACTAAATTATATTATTAATTATTGCATTAATACTAATATCGGTTGATTTATTTAAAAAAATTGACGTGTAAGTAGATGCATATTTTTTGTTCCGTCAGTTTACTTCATCTTATCTAATAAGAGTAATAATTTCACAGTCATTTTTATCGGTTTGAAACAATTAGATTAGATTAACTAGATGATTTATTTTATACTTTCCGATCACAATACTTATATATTACTGTATTAGTGAAGTTATTATCTTTATCAGTGGTGATTATACTCAGTAGGTAGAACCACTTGCGTTGGAGTTTAAAATAATTTATAAATTAGGAAAATATGAAAAAGTGAGTTATTTCAAGGGAGGAATGTATTGGTTTTACAATAGTATTCATTTTTTTTTATCTTCAAACAACTTTTCTATCGGAAATCTTGCTCCGATTTTCAAATGTAGCACCTTTTCTGAAAGGACATTCGGATGGTACTTATGAGAGGTCATTTTTCAAAATAATTGGAAAAAATCGTTTTTTACGTAGTTTTCATTTGGTGTGCGCTATGTGTATATTAAATTATTATACCAAAACAAAAATGCTTGAAAATTTAACAGGAGGTTTGCTATAATATTAAGTTAAACATAGTGGTCAAAAAAAGTAGCGTAATGGTGTTATTTTTTTGTTTATATTTTTAAATCAATGTTTGATGAAAAACTTAAATATTACGGTCTTTCAAACGGTGTATAAACGAACGAATCGTTATTCGTTAGCGATGGTTTATCGTTGCTTACACATATAAATTAAATAACTTTATGTAGCCTACCCACGTGTCCGTCTTTTTATTATTGTTATTTAGTTAAATTTTTTTTTCCATTATCGTCAGCACTAATTCTGATGTCGCCACGCGATAATTATGAACTACGCTCAACTAGGTATGTTCCTATCCTGTCCGCGAAAGTAGGTTTACCGAAATTTTAAAAGTGAACTCTACAGAAATCCGGTACGCGGGTTTTTATTTATTTTTTTTTTTTTTTCCAACTAAAACTTTAAGGGTTGATTTCGTTCTTTTAGTATTGTTTTATTGCCGTTTGTGAAACAAAAATGACACTTATAGATAGTCGGTCGTTCCGCCGCCAAACACCCAATGACGGGAAAAAAACAATCGGACAGAAAGTCGGTAACACCGCCGTTACGCTCGGCGAGGCGATAATACGCGACGTAACGCGGCTATCGTTATTACGACGGCTGCGGTTATCGGTCGTTGTTGTTGTTGTTGTTTTGTTATAATTGCGTACCGTGCGCGCGGGCCACTCGAGAACGAAAATCGCGCGTCGATCGCGGGGGCCGAACGTTGGTTGCCGACGGGAATCGCGGTCGGCCGCGTACGGTGTTTTCGATGAGAGCCCGACGACGGTAATAAATATTATCATTGCGATTACTATTACTATTGATCGATCGGATCGTCAACGGTTATACGGCGGTAGTATCGCGGGTATGGCGGCCGCATGGGTACGCCGCGCTTCCGCCGTCGTTCCAGGATATTATTAGGCGCCGCGCCCGCGCCCGTGTATTATTACACTGCCGTTATTGTTGTATTCTTGTCGCCGTTGTCGAGTGGCGATCGGAAAGTCGCGGTCGCACTGCAACTGCGGGTGCGCCCGCGCCACCGCTATTTACAATGCCTACCGCGCCGGGACCTAAAGCGCCTGTACCTAAAAAAAAAAAAAACGAAAAAAAAGACGACCCGCGGGCGCGTTAATCGGACGACGGTCGTGATTCGTTTTCCGTCGCGCCGGGAGACTCGACCCCGCGGCGAAATACGCGCGCGTACGCCACTGCGCCGTAGAAAGTTCCGTCGTTTTTTATTTTCGTTTTTATCGACGCGCGATTTCGTCCGCCCCACCCCCTCCCTCCCCCCGTGAACGGCTCTTTAGACTCCGAGCGGAGCGAAGACGAAGCTCACGGTTTTTGCAAAGATTTTTTCTTGTCCGTGGACAACTTTTCTACCGGTAATCTTGCTCCGATTTTCAAGAAGTAGCGCCTTTTCCGAAAGGAAATCGGTATGGGAAGGTCAAGAAAAGGGTTTTTCCCAGCAAATGTGAAAAACCGGGAAAAACGCGGAGAAATCGGTACAATGTCAAACAAATACTATGAAAGAAAATATTTGACGTCTATTTGATTATTATACCATAACATGACGTATATACATTGTTGACTGAGCATCGACTGAACTCGTTTTTTCGTTAGAAATGGTTCGTCATTGCTTACAGGTGTACATTGAATTCTCTTCTTTATCCTACCTTCCCAACTTCCCGCCTACAACAGCGGCCATGCCCGTCCCCATTATCGTAGGGCAGCTTTTTCCGACCGGAAATCTTGCGCCGATCGTCAGCGAAATTCACGGGCGATTTCTGGCGGAAAATTGCGCACTTGTGGAGGAAGTCGTATTTTCCTCGTAGTTTACTGAACAACGGTGAAAAAACGCCGGGAAAATGTAACTATGTGTACGCGATAACGGTTTCCGTTCTTGTACGATTCGGTTCGAAAAAAACCGTGCAGACGTGACGATTCTCATCGTATGACGTTTAGAGACTTGACTACACATTCCCCGGTCCGAATCTAAAAACGATAATCTATAAACCCGCCCCCTGCCCCTTTATTCAACGGTCGGAGTGCGGGTATTCATATAATTATATCATACGGCGTACCTATAGAACCGGCGGTGGCGTTTTTGATGCAATAGTTGGGCGAGTCGTCGATGTAGACGAGATCGCTGGCCGTCGGCAGACTGAACCGCGGGTCCCTGATCTGCAACCGTCCGCGCTTGGTGGCCCTCACCTCGATGGCACCTTCGTACTTTTCTTTCAGATATTCTCCTGTAGGGGGGACAAAAAAAAAACCAATAAAAAATAATGCGTACACGTTATATATTATATAGGTATCCGAGGGGTGAGGGGGGGGGAGCGTAAAATTGAATATTTATTATATCCCCGCGTGCGCCGCGAGAAAACAATGCCATAAATTAGCGTTGTGTAACAATAATTATTATACCTGTTGGAAATTATTATTATTATTGTTGCGTACGTGCGACGCGATATAATATAGTGGCCGGCGCGTATTACAAGTGTAATGATATAGCGTTTTTTCGAGCGATTTTCGTTGTTTTTTTTTTCTCGCCGCGCAGTGGCCACCTCATACGGTACTTACCTACGACGACGTTTACGCGCGACGCCGTACGGTGATGATAATAACGAGGAGCGGAGCTGTTGCGGGGACGACGGACGAGCCGAGTAATCGGATTAAAAGATACTCGGGCGTCACACAATATCTTATTTATGTATGGGTCACCCGTGTGTATAATATAATAATATAATATACAGGCGGGTAATAATAACGACGCGTAATATAAACGCGCGCAGTAATAACATACTGGCGTCGTCGTCGACGGTGACGGTGTTGTACCGAATACGAAAATATTATAGCCTAATGTAAAAACGAGCACGCTCACGTTATTGGTCCTCCCCATAAAACGCGCGAGAAAACGCGTTTGTTGTAACATTAACGGGGCAGGTACGGACACCCGGGCGTTAAAAACGACGTAAAAATGTCCGTGCATAAAAAAAAAAAATGCCGTGTCGGGTGCCAGCCGCCACCGCCGTTCGCCGTCGTCCGTATGTGCGCGTGAACCGTTATTACACTCTGAGCGGATATTGCCTATAGGACACTTATTATGTTATATATTACTTTCAATACCCATTATTACTGCGATATAATATTATGCGTGCGCCGCACGGGTAAGTACAACGGTAACGGTGCGTATATGGTGTACGAGTGAAACCGATTTTAGAGGGTTTCCACACTGGTGCGGGGCCTCCGTCCTCGCGTTATTCGTGGCGATGTTACCTTTGAGTTACCGAATTCACTCGTTACACAGTGCAGGTTTACGGATTAAAATTGTACACTTTTGTTTGAATAAATAATCGAAATAAAAAATTATAACCATCGGTGTTATATACCGGTGGCCGGCCCGGAAAAACAAAAAAAGCCGTTGAAAATCGATGCGATATTTGGTCGAAATTCGGGTCGTTTGTCGGTCGATCTCGTATTGGAAAAAAATTTTTAACAATATTACGCATATTATTAACCGTGGGGGCTGAGGAAAAGATACATATACAGAGTGAGGTAAAAGTTGTCCCACGCCCGGACAGACGACACATCCGGTTTGTGATTACGCGTTATCTCTTGAAATAATACAAAAGTTCAAATGTATTTGAGTTTTGTTTCTACAGTGCGTTCACGCTAGGAGGTACCACTAAATATTTCAGTTGGATGACCTAGTATTGAAATGGAATTTTCGGGGTACGATAGAGAGTACCCAAATACACATTTTCAGACAAATTTCAAATTTGTTACACTTTTGGTACGCGCATGCGCAATACAACTTACTTTATTTTAAATGGCAACGCCATTTGTTTCCCTACAGATTCGGATACATTAATTTTTTAAAAAAAAATAAATGTTTGTATAAAAAGTTTTTTTCTAATTACAAAATTGGCAAAGTTCTAGTATGTTGAAATTCAACATTTGCGAATAATCTGTAATTGACGGAATTTTAACTTTGTTCGACTTTTACTCAAAAATCAAAATTATGATAACTCCGACATTGAGAAACACCTGTGTGTAAATAGATAGGACACAAATAATATACTTGTTGTTGTTATTATGTAATGTCACTCATAGCACGACAAAGTGAATACAACAACATTTGATTGTATTCAAACTTTGAACAAAAAATTCAAGGAGGAGATCTATGCCCGGTCTTTTTCCATCGTTCGTTATCCGCGTATCATCATAATATAAAATTATAGCCGCCCCTTCCGTCGCGCATATCCAAGACACAAGCACTACACTATTACACACGACAAACGACAAGGTGTTCCGTTCACTATTGTCATACGCATCGCGGGTCCCATTACCTATGTAATTGTCCGGCTCTCTAGTGCCACGCGCTCGTTAAAACCCTGTATAAGTAGGTGCACATAACGTATACAAACGCAAACAGTGTGCTCGCATAAACACGTGGTTGCCGTGTGCCGAGATATACACTTATGTATACATACATACGTACATACATACAAAACATACCGCCCCTCAGGGCCGTATAACGAGAAACTGTTAGGCCCTCTTGGCCACAGTGTTTTTTTTTATTTTTAGATTCTGACTTTTGAGTATGTTATTTTTCACGGAAAACACTTTCAGATAGTAAAAATGCCGCGATTTTTTTCACATCATACCTTTTAAAAGACGCGCGATTTTTTTTTCCCCCCCGATGGCACAATTAATTTGAAAAATTTATCGAAATGTTTAGAAATCGCCGTTGGTATGATAGGTTTTTTTTTTTTAGATTCCGAGTGGATTTCTCGTATCTTTAAACATCTTTTCTATTCCTGAAATCTTGCTCCAATCAAAAAATGTAAAGAAACAAGTTTTGTTTCGTTCTGGACCTTGTTGGTGCAATAAGATTATTTTTTTAATTTTCCAAGAAATTTTTATAGAAATTGGAAAAAATGAAAAAACAAACGAAAAATATTCACAGCGTTAACGATTTCATTATTTAAAATGTTTTCGAATTTTGTTTTCTATCTGAAATCTTGAGTAAAAGACTAAAGACCAAAATTCAAGAGTATCATCTATTCACAAAGCGAATTTTTTCCAATTGGTACATTTAAGAGAAGCCATTTTTGATTTTCCTTATAGTTTTCTTCGTATTTGTGGAGAACGCTTAGGCAAAATGAGAAAAATAATGTACGGCAATAGGTACTGGTTTCCGATATTTTTGATTTTTTGTTTGTTGTTATTCGGTTAGAATTAGAATCGTAGATACATGGTAATTGTTAAAAAATTGACTCATTCAAATCAACGTTCATTTCGACGACTTTTAAGCTATTTATATTTGTATTAAAAATTGTCGGGTTGTTTTAGTTTTGTTTGCGCTTTATGTGGATAAAATTGTTTCGGCCTAGCAGCCATTTTTCGTCGGTGTGAAGAACGTGTAGCGCAATTTAGTATAGGGTTTTTTTTGTTTTTTTCTAAGCGTTTTGAGTTCAAATTTTTACGAAAATCGTAAAAATCGCGGCATTTCGAAACGCTGGAAACGAATACTATTTATTATTACATTTCAGTTCGAGCTATGTGCTGTAAGTTGAATATTTAATACGCTAAAATATTACGGACTTTATTCGCCGGCTATTATTAATAGGTGTGTATTATAATACACAAACTACAAAGAGTATATTATATAGGATATAGGGACTCTGTGTAAGTGTAAAGAACTCCGCGGACACCCACGTTGAATTTCGACGTGAAAACAGAGTCGGCTTTGTGTAAACACAATAATTCCGTTCTAAAACTTTTACGCGTCGCCGTATAAATACGCTATAAAAAATAAAATGTTATAAACGCGCAACGGTACGGTCTCGCTCTTATTTGTTACAGGCGTGTGTTTGAACGCGGCCCGGACGAAAAATTATAATATCGTTGTCATTTAATAATCGTTGTAATCGCACAGCAACGGGGAAGTATGTACGCGTCGCATTCGAACGCTTTAAGGGGGAAAAAAAAAAAAAATCGCTCAATTGAAATTCGGGCCAGTTCTACTATTATTACACCTATGCATCAATCCGGCACTGTACGCGAACGCAACACCCGCTGCCCGTCATCGTGACCTGTAGCTATACCACCGCGTTATGTTACAACGTAACCGCATCACGGTATATTAACATTATAATACCGCCGGAGTTACCATATTAATATCATTATTTATTACGTATGGGATACCTCCTAATAGAGGTATTAAAACGCAAACTGCAGTTTTCGTAAGTAGTTTTATATAAAAAAAAAAAAAAAAAAAAAACAACACGTCTTCTTTTCCCCGGGGCCGTTTTTCAAACCGCCCGCGTTAGTCATCGACACTTTTAACGCGCGCGTTCGCGACCGGGCAGTATTAAAAATCCTGTTTCGTTTTATTATTATTTTTTTTTCTTCTTACATTCAATATTATAATAGTGCGGTAGTGTAGTAGTAGTAGTAGCAGTAGGCATAGTATTTTTATTAAAAATATTATACCAGGTACGTAAGGAATACCGTATACAGAAAAAAAGGTTTGATCCGGAGTCCGCCTTTATCCTATATGTAGTTAATCCGACCGAATCTGAATATTAAACACAATAATAATAATTGGTACAAACAAGACGTCATTATTCATTTCCAATTAATATACAATATTATCAGGTTTACTACTAATATACTTTTATTATTATTATTATTATTTTTTTTTCCGTTAATCCTGAAATATTACTTTTATGGTAGCTGCACGCGGCCGCGCTTAATGCTTATAATATTATAGTTGGCTACCTAGTTTTCGAAAATTATTATTATTATTATTATATTTTTTTTTTCTCGTAATAAATTATTATTATATACACTCGGATTTCTATCCGAAATAAAACGAATTCGAAACTATAAAAATACAAAATAGCGACAACGTATAGAGAAAAAAAAAAAAAAAAACGCGCGTTACCTACATATATACTGGATGTAAACCCGAAGGTATTCATTTGAACCGGGGTCGCGGTAAAATTTACGCGTAGAAAACCGTACAGAATATTAGAAAAAAAAAAAACAAACGTATTTTTTTTTTTACTTGCATCATGTCCATAATTTATTTTTGCCTAAAAGTATATTCTAGGTGTATCTTATACTATATGTTTGGTATTTTTGTCCGCGGCGAGGCTATCGTCTTCTTTTTCCAGTTCGCCTTCATCCCGGCTATTTGGGGTCGGCCACCCTCGTTTTAAACTTCGCTACTTGCACCCCTCCCCCGATCTTCTCACCTACACCAGCACCGGCACTGTCCGCGGCGAAGCTATATTATCGAAATGCGAAAATGTACAGATAACAATGGCTAAAACGCGGTTATCTAACTATCGCTTCCGTTAACACCGAAAACAATCGTAATACAGATAGATACTCGGCGGATAATTTTTCCATCGGACTGACATTATGGCGTCACACATTACGGCGCTATACGTTTTCCGGAGAAACCTAATACACATCCCGCGCCGATACTTACAAAACTTACGATGTGGATTTCAGATCGAAATCGCGCGCACACGAAAATACTTCCCGAGTAAAATCCACAAACGCGCCGCGATCGGTTTAACATATACGATCTGCCGAATCCGACGATTATTCCGTATGTGAAATTCAGCGTTTTCGATATTTGTATACGTGAACGGCGACGCTGTGCACACTTTATATAATAGACGCGTTTGCAGTTGTTTGATCGTGCCAACTCTGAACAAGACAAATATTCGACTGCCGAATGCGTATGTAAACACGGGCATGTTATATTTCATAACTGTGAGGTATGGTTGGGACACGCGATGCGTGCTTTTCGGATGCCGCAGATCAAAGACACGAGGCAATAATAATTACACACCGCAATATTATATACTATTGAGAAACATCGTACCGACAGCGTTGGCCACCGTATATTATAAATATTGTATAACATTATACCTAAACGTAAATAGATTACGTATAAATCAGCAGATTACAAAAAAAAAAATAATAATATTCGGACACGCGGTCACCCATTATAGATTTTGCAGGATCTAACAAGAAGAATCGACACCTGTAGAAATAACATTTGTAAATATTTTTTTTTTCTCGTGATAACCACTAGAACCTTTCGAACCATATGATTCATTATATTTTCGTTCAAAACTAAAACTAAAAATTTAATTTTTTCAAAATCTAACAGCCATTTTATAAATATATGTTTTGATTTTTGAAACACACGTTACAAATGTTCAGGTAATGGTGAATCGTTAATTTTCTACAATTTATACACAAGGTACTAAATAATATCAATCGATTCGACAATTTCTCAATGAAAAATAATTTTTGTAAACTTCAAAAAATTTGTAGAAACTTAACAAAATTTGTCCCTTGTAAACATTTGTAACACCTGAATTTTGTTTCAAAAAATATCTATAAAATGGATGTTTTGGAATTAGTTGTAAAAAAATTGAATTTTTATTTTTAATTGTTAAATTATATCGCATTGTTCCAGCAATTATTACAAGAAAAAACCCTAAAAATATTAAACAGAGCAATTCATTTCAGGTATCTGATCTCTGTGTTACTCCCTGTATAAGATAACTGAGTTTATATACTAAAGGCAACAATAAATCATATTTAAATCCAAAAAACGATTCTGAGCGGATGTAAGGTTACTCTACTAGTTTTGTTTTCAGTTGCAGTCAAATATGTGGGTAACCCAAAAATCAACATAAATAATATAATACTAACAAAGTATCGTCATTTGTTGTCAGTTTTCTTTTAGGAAAACTGTTGAGATTTTTCAAATAATGTAGATACCACGAGTGAAAAAAAAATCCTTGTATTTTAAGTTAGGTTCGACGTGAAAAAGTCTAAGGATTTTTACTAATCGAAAAAGTGTGTAATATAATAAAGTAACCCGCAGACATCCTACAGTAATACTATAATAGCTTCTGTTCGGTACACTCGAAATATAAAAATGAAACGAACCGGCGGCACAAACGTATCATTATAGTATTATGTAGGTACTCGTCGATTTAGGATTTGTGCCGCCGACGAGATGCTGCAGGTCTGTGATGTGCTGCCGCGGCGTGGAATGTAAAACCACTCGGCAATGCCGCCGTCCCCGCCGTCGACCTGTTGCAGAATCATCTCCGTCTCTTTCCCACTCTCTATCCCGAAATGCCTGTATTTATAACAAATTGTATTCGACATACCTATACCTATATAAACTCACAAGTGCAGCGCGTACTGCGTTTAACAGTGGTATATTGTTTACCGAACAGTATTACATTGTGCCGATTTAAAAACATTTTCGGCGAGATAAACATCAACGATAAACACGTGCGCAAAAGTATACGCATACGAAAAGTCAGTGCTCGACACGGGAGGGACGCATATGGGAACTCTGAAAGGGAAGTTAGGTTCGGTTAGGTGGAAGACGAAGTTGGGTTGAGTTCAGTAAATTCAAAGTAAGCTAGGTTTTTTCATTAAGTATTATAGTTTTTCGTATTCGAACTCTGTTTAAAGAGCACTTCCTCGTCTTCAGAGATATGATTGCAAAATTATAACATATTTATAATGTTCTGTCGACGATGGATCGTTTCCGATCTTTTTTAATCACTTGCTGTTATTGATAGTAGCTTTTCTATGTATTAAATATTCGTATAATATGAATATTATTATTTAAGTACAAGTATAAAGATAATCAACGTTTTTTTTTTTTTTTTATCGGCAAATATTTGACGACATATTCAATACCACTAATATACTTATTATGATATATTAATATAATATGTCATCAAGGGCGCCCATAGGATAAATTTCAAAACCTATTTATAGCATATAGATACTGGGTTAGTATTTCTTGAAAAGGAATGAGAAATAAAGGGTATGCAACTATGTAAACATTAACTTACAGTGATAAGCAAAAGTCTTTGGTTATCATCACCAATATAAAGAATATAATAACATTTATTTTAATGGATTCAAAATATACATAATTATTTTGTCCACCAATGGGCGCCCATGTATGCTATATTTGCAATAACAGATGTATTATTTAAAAGAGTAGGTATCAAGTATTGTCACAATTTATTTCTATCTGAAATTACGTTTATTGACTTTATACCTATAACCAGTTTTATTCAGTTCTCGCCCCCCCCCCCGCCCCCGTATGAAAATGTTGAGCACACTACTGCAAAACAATAGTTGATTATTTTTAGACACTTTAACACCCCTTGTAGCAATGGCACATCGTTATAATAATAATATTACGTTAGTTTCCTTTTAACTGAATCGTTTATTATACAAAGCATTACGCGTATATACATCATATATAAGAGAAATTGCTCGGAGCGAATTTTCACAAACGGTAACGGACCTTTTTGAGTGTGTACAACAATACAATATACATGAGTTACTTTAATATGAAAAATACTATTGTGCTTATTTACCGAATACAAAAAACTGTGTACTCAACAATCGCATTTGTTAAACTGCAGGAGTCACTGTTCACGAATAATAATATAGAAAAATCGAGCCAAAGGTTTTAGTCGGTGAATTCCTTTTAATATGCCTAAGTGTCAATTAATATACTGTTTTTTGTAATTTTTTATTGACCACAGTCTCGATATTAAAAATAGTATTATTTAATCTCAAAGCCGTTTTTGTCGAATTCTCTCCGAAAAGAGAGACTATTACACTGTATTATATCTGCAGTTATCTCTATATAAGTATAGTATAAATATCCATACTTACCTCCGCTATTTATGGACACTTCTAGCGGCGGCTCCCTTTAGACCAAACGAGCTCAAACTCGGAAATTAGAGTTGTTTTACATGCGAATTGAAATAATAAAAGTTCGGTTGAATTTCAATATGAACAGTGTGTTGTTTTGATAAGAGGGTACGTTTTTTAAACGTTGTTCACTCTTAAATTGATCATCCTACGAAGCTAGAGGAATGAAATTTATATTATATTGTATGGTCGCAGACTGGGGTTTTCGATTTTTAACCCCTGGCCCCTGACTTAGAGTAACAGCAACAAGACGGCTACGGGAAAATACAACTCATCTATACAGTAACGGAGATTTGCCGCTCACGGTTATTTTTATTATTATTTTTTCTTTCTCTCCTTAAATCGTCGAAGCAACAAATAAAAAAAAAATTTATTATTCTTTTAGTATAATTTCGTTAATTTGTTTTCCTTGTTTTTCGTTTTTTTTATGAATAAATTGCAGTTCTCGCCGCGTCCATATTGTTATCCGAGTGATTTTCCACTTAACCGTGTATATTATACAAGATACCAATACCGAAGAGTGCGCTCACACTACATCTCTCTCGCTGTGGTCTACTTATTGATAATATTCAACTCGTTTCGATAGAGATCACATTAGGGACTTACCAGAACACGTCCCCCGTTTCCGGTGTCGTCTGCCTACGGTTTTACCAGTTTACACGCTCTTGTTCGAGACGACCAGGATTCAGTTTCGGCGTCGTGAACGGCCTCCGCGCGTGATGTCTCTCCGCGACGACGACTCTCACGGGCCGCCGATGACTCACGGACCGACTAATGGAACATCGGAAATCGCCTTATCTCCTTCGCTGTCGATTGGCATTCAGATCGTCGTCGTGTAATTATATTTTATTATTCCCATAGTATACGAACGATATAATATTATTATAAAAACGACTCCTATGCGCGCGTCCAAGGTCGAAAGACCTTTAAATCAAAACCGTCACATAAATATACGGATTTACGCGTCGTTCGGAACAGAACAGAACGAAAAGAAGATATAAAAAAAAAAAAAAAAACGGCAAACGCCTCGTCAGATGTATCGGCGCGGGGTACACTCCGGTCGAGATGAGTCTCGGGAATGTCCGCATAATGCGTATACCTACGCACAATACCGGTGATTAATTGTCTATAATAATATTATTATTATTACAATATTATACTTGGTGACTTAATGGATTTTATTAATTGCCGCACGCCCCGCCTAGCCCGAAAAATCGCGCCCACAAACACACTCGGTCTTGTTCCCACCACACCGGTATTGATAATAATTTGTACATTGACTACTACTATTACTACTACTACTACTACTACTACTACTACTACTACTACTACTTTAATAATATTGTCGTATCGCCGCCGTGACAAACTGGTTCCCGAAACACGAAATAATAACATTATACCTACACCTTTAAATCCGTATCATATTTGTCTACCTATGTGCTATACAACAACCGATTATTGTATTTATATTGTTGTACAGTATTTACACCCCGAAACACATCTGTAAAATAGCCGTTCCATTATTGAAGACCTCTCGCGCGTACCTATAGCGCGACACTAATGGATGCGATTATTATTATACTTGTTGTGTTATGCTCGCGCGAGTTTCATTTGCTTCTTTAATTAGGCATTTCGATACACGCGCCTATACAGTGACGTAGTGGTTATTTATAAATAATATGATGCCCGACACAATGTTATTATAATGTATACTTCATCAACAGCATCACCCGTACCGTTCATAAAATACCCGTTACTCTTGTAGATTGTTTGATTCGGAGCGTAGCGAGGAATGTACGGGTTCTACAATGACGTTTATTACTATTATTATTATTATTGTCGTAATCGACTTTTCTACCAGAAATCTTTCTCCGATTTTCATTTGTAATGCTTTTTCTGAAAAGAAATTTTTTCTGGGTGATACTTTAGAGAGGTAGTTTTTTTGGTTTTCTCCTAGCGGTTTTCGTAATAATTGGGAAAAACGTAGGGAAAACGATAAAACGTACGTACATGTATAAAAGAAACTTCGCTCCGAATCGTTTTTCATTAGCAACGGTTTATCGTTGCGTACGTATATAAATTAAATTTCGTTCTATATCCTCAATCCTGCCTTCCCAACTTCTCATTTGAACCTACAACATTGGCCCACCCATCGTACAAAGTATGTTCGTCTTTTTTTTATAAAGCTATCCACATAAAATCCTTTAATCTTTCTGAAGTCGATTAATGGAAAAAAAAATATCAAGTAGGTATATTTTGTGCAATCTTAATCTTAATTTTTTTTATATACAGTCACATCGCCTGGATTCAGACTTTTGTTTAGCATAATATTATAAACCGTGTTAGATTTAATTGACTATTCAATTTAAACACGAAGTCTAGGCGTATATTAGAAACCCCTTTGCCACGCCACTGGATATACCTAAAGCGAAAACTCCCGAACTAAACGATACTCTTTGAATTACCTATACCTACCTAAATTAACGCAACACTACGCTATAATATTATAATTATTAACGGATACAAGACCCGTTTTCGTCGATAACATCACTCAATTCCTTCGACCAAATTTCTAATGACCAATCGTGTATAACAATTTTTTTATTATACTATTAATTATTATTTATCGGGCGGTATCCGAATAATGATTTTAAAGACGTCATGGTATTATAAGTATATATAGGTACTTACCCAGCTCGCGAATAGACGGTAATTGCTGCCAACACGTAATCAAACTGCACGAACCGGAAACTCCGTGGCATTTACACGTGACTCTAGACTTCTTGAGCACAGCCTAAAAAATCGGTAAGAAAACGATTATTAATTTTATTTTATTATAATAAACACAACCATCACATGGACATGAACACAATGGAAACGCGGTAAGTTGTTCGGTAAGTTCAATCGGTTCTTGAATATAACGATTGTCCTATTTTGAAACAAAATTCGTTATACTTTTATGTTTTTCTTTGAATGTTTAGACGATTTTGTTTATCTACCATATAAATTGTACATTAATCTTTAACATCGACATTTAATAGTACCTACTCAGAATAAAATAGACCTAAAACCAAGATGATTTCATCGAATTTAAAACAGTAAATGTTTTAGAAAGAAGGGATTTCTTAATGTATACATTATAGTTACAATTTTCTATTAAGATAGAAAAATCATTTTTTTGTTTAAAATTTGAAGTATATCTGAAGTTGATCTGGGGCAAAGAAATCAAAATATCTCACATTGAAAACACATGAATGTTTTCGTATTTAATTTAATGAAATAATTTTGGTTTAAGTCTATTCGATCACGAGTACTATATTGGAAGTAAGAAAACATATATTTACTATACTGGATGTTCGATTGACAGAGATAGCAAATATTATTGTGAAGGAAAAAAGATAATTCTATTACGCCAACTATTTGGAAAAATAATATTTTCAGCTTAGAATAAAATTTCGTGTAGATAAATGTATTTAGTTGTCTTGGTCAAATATGGACAGACCACTTAAAAGTATTAACGCTATCATTTGAATAATTATGATGATAGTTAAAATAATAGACATACGCACATTAGTACAGGTATATTCATATTTGTATAATTATGTTGGTGCTGACCATTCGTTATTATTAAAGATAGGATGTTGATGACTTTTGCATTTTCCCCCCTTAAATCGTATACAATGCTATATTAGCTAAATATTGTTAAACGTTTTTCTAATATTATTAATGGTTGAGTTTTCTTGTAATTAATTTTGTGTGTATTTTTAACTTCTAAATTTAAATAATATGGATAATACGGGCTAATATTAAAATTTATTTTTCAGTACATAATTTAAATAAAACCAATATCTTTGCACATTAAAAGTATTTTAAAATAAACAACTAATACATTTTTAATAATTATTTACAGTTTTTAAAGTAGTAAAGCATTTTTTTTTTTTCATTTTCAGTATTTTTTTACAGGTTAACATTTATTTATATCCTATTCTTAGTACACATTATCTTACTTATATACATAGTTCATACAAACTTCATAGTTGGGAAAGAAAAAAATTTTAATTTATCATTATTATTAGCGTATTAACCTTATTCTATATTTATAAATTGATACCATGTGTAATTTTGTGACGAGGAAACAATTCAACTCTACTAAAATGCATTGAAGAGAAAAATTGAAGTTGTACCAACATCGATTGTATAGATTTAGAATTTTAACAGTTTTGATAACGAAATGATTATTGGTAATATATTCAATAAATATTGTCGATAAGTTTAATAAACAGCCTTGTTTCATCGTGCTTCGAAATGTATAGTTTTAACGAAACTTAATTTCAAAAACCGAATCTCAGCTTCTCAGTCATTTTGATTTAAATCAAACGCCTGAGTTAAATTAAAAATATCTTCATTATTAACTTCAAGCATAATTACATGACCAATATACTATTTATCATTTGAATTTTGAACTGTCTCTTGATTGAACCTAACTTCTATTGCCATTAACCATTGTATATCCAACATTGATGTTTGATAATCACTCCTTACGAAATGACCATATAGATGCTAAACTAATAATCTAAAATAATTTGTGGAATATATTCCACGAGAGAGAATAAAATTGGTAAAAAATATCTATCTATCGCTATAATACATCGCTGGAGAGGTAGCTGCTTACTCTGCTACCCCCGTAGACACTTCTATGTCTATACTGTAAAATATAATAGATATGCAAATGCAAACTAACAAATATAATTATAGTAAAATAATAACTTTTTCCAAAAAAATCGTAGATATTAGACTGATGTTCCTGATATACAAAATTGCGTGTTTCATACATTTTACCCATTTTCGATCATTTTATAAATAATAATTATGATTTGTAAGTATATACTGTACGTAAAAGAGAAATATATTTGCGATTATTTTTTTTTTTTTTTTGTAAGAATTACTAGTAGAATCGTTGTTATTTAAATAATATACATCATCAGTGACACGAATACATAGGCCATTCTGATTAGGTACACATAATGATTATGTTTATTATTATATTATACTGTGTGAATTTTTGATTTTGTTTCGTGATTTCAACGTCTGCAGGGCGAATGAGATTGCAGTACACAAAATAGTATTCGTCTAAAAAAACGTACGGAAAATATCAAAAAAGAAAATAAAGACAAATTGGTCAAATAATTGTATAGATAATTACACACACACACACACACATAATAATAATAATAATAATAATAATAGCTTAGAGGCTACCGCGGAATCTTTTTTAAAATTACCGTGTGGCGGGTAAGATATAGTATGGTAGCAATGTTACTGTACATCCTACTCATTACAACAATCTGTACATAACGTATTATAATAATAAAGCATTAAATACAATAATAATACACAACTAATCTCTACTCACTTTTTCTTTAGCTTATTTTTGATAATAAACGAAATATTAAATAGGTATATATGATAGAAAATAATAGGTGTATATAATATACATAAAATGAACGCTCACCCTTCTTCCAGCCTCGTTGTTGTGCAGGTTCATCAAACTTCTACCTTGTTCCGGTGAACCTTTTTTCCACCGTTTGTCTTTCTCTTTAACGTCCAAAAACACTTTTGTGAATCTATAAATTTGAAAAAAAAAAAAATCAACCATTAATTCAACAAAATATAATCAACATTATGTACTGGCGTTAAAATCTTTACGTATATTTTTAACATCTATGTGTAACTAAAACAGTCACACATAGATATATAATGGACGTGATCGGTTTTTCATTTAAATATATTTTAGACAAAATCTGTTACCATACAATATTCTTGAAAATATTAAATCACGCGATATTCGAATGTGTTTATTTCACCGGGGAAATTAATTCAAATATTTATTTATTATGCACAATTATTGACAAAAATGTTTTTTAATAAATAGCTAATAGTTTTTAGTATAGCTCATTTATAATAACTAAAAATATTTTAACTAAATAATATTACAGTACATAAAGTTTTCAAAATTCTTATACACATTCGCGATGGTCAATATAGGGGCGGGTGATATCACAAATAAATGTATATCAAACATAAAGTTTTCTCTTGAATGTTTTTTAATTTACGTATTGTGTAAAGATACTTTTTATTACAGTACCAATAGTATCTTTTTGTGCTGAAATACACAAAATATTTAAACATTTTTTGGTATAATTAAAACAAAAATTAAAATAATGAAAAAACCAAAGTGATTGCGTTATAAAGCACGTTGATTGTTATAATTATAATTATCTCATTTGTTTTAAATAAAAATCAAGGAATAATTAAGTTACGATAAAATATTCACCAAATTCACATTTTATCATGTTATGGCAATTAAGGAATTGAAAGTACCTATCTTTTCTAGTTTTGTACTACTATTGTACCTTTTATCATGCGTATCGTGTGTCAAGACATTTTTTTTTAGTATCTTGCCCGACCCTGACGGTGGTATTATAATATTATATGGAAACACATTAATTTATAGGTAATCATTTTTGTCATTTTTACGACATTTTGTGAACAATAAAATAGTAATATTTTATAATATTATATGTTATTATATTATACTATTCAATATATTATACCTACTATAGGTATTAAATATTATTATAAAACAAATTCTAAACATATTTATGTATCTATTTTATTTTATTTTTTTTATGCATGCGTGCCGCAGTTACACGGCGATAAAGTTGCATGTACAATACCTGTATTATGTTAACCGGGCGTTTTTAGGTTATAAAAATTGATCCGCCTATGTAGCTCGGTCTATTACAATAATACACAATATACGGGAATCGTCACCGTGTTATTATAATGCACGTTTCAAATCCGTATGTACGAGTATGATAAACTAATAACACACTGTAATGACACTGTACAACAATAATAATCGCTAAATTCGGATTACGTTGTACAGATGAGGACTGTATACGTACTATATTGTATACGCTATAATACACTGTCGGCCACTCGGAAACGTGACATTTTTGATTTGTTTTTGTTCATTCGACCCGCGTTAATACTATCTACGCATAATATTATATAAAATATACGAATACGATGTACTATTAATATCGTGAATCAATAACCCGATTTCGGTACGAGATTTTGATTGAATAGACCAAAAAATAAAAAAAAAAAAAATGGCGGCGCTCTGTGGAAACGCGCATTGCGTACGATTTTTAAACGAATATTTTTATTGTGCACATCGCATTATACACGTATAGGCTATACACCAGCTATTCTCGCGGTCTCGCGATGCGACGCGGCGTATCCGCCACGCTGTAGGTATTTTTTTTTAACTTTTTTTTTTTTTTTCTGTATGTATTATCTTTTTTATACGCGCACACGTCACACGCGCGTTATAAGCGGTTAATAAATATTATTAATCGTTTTCGCTTTTCACGCGGCACTGCGCCCGTGTGTCCGTTTACAACGCGAGCGTTGTTCTCATCGAAGACACGCGATATTATTATTATTATTATTATTATTTTTGTTATTATTATTATTATTATTATTATAATAACGGTTATGTAGAGTGATGACATTTAATCGCCGGTGTATAACATAATATGGGCCCGGGGATTTTATTTATTGCCGTTATTACGACCCCGACCACTTGTAAGCGCGGGTCCCGTGAGAATTCGTTTTCCGGAACGCTTTCGACGACTGCGCGCCCGGGCCGTAACGCGACGGCTACGACTGATGGCCGCACTCGATAACGCGTTTCAACTCGGGATTTATAACAGTAAGTGTACGTATTATTACGACTCGCGACGCACGTAATTATTATAAACATACATACGGTCTTATAAGACGTATTGATCGCGTTCGATTTCACGTTATGCGTGTATATAGGCGTGCGTCGGATGGAGGGGATGGGGAAGAACGATGATGCCGCGTTGTCGACGAGACCCGAAACGTGATGTGTGATCACTAATAATCTCACGGGGGAACAAACGAATTGTATTTCTCCGTTGTTATTGTTTTTTTTTTTTTTTTCTAACGTTATCACATTATCAAACACATTTATTTTTTTTAGTCGACGGCGAGGACGACACGGATAATTATAATTATTGTATCGAAGGTGCACCGTCGCTTAGAAAAAAAAAAAGAAAAAAAAGTTACACAGAAGGAATTCGGTGTACATATGTTGCTTGCTTTTTTTTTTTGTTTTTTTTTTTTTTTTTTTTTTTTTGTTTCTCGTTCCGGAAGCTAATTAAGCCGATACGTCAGCTTCTCTCATCGTACCGACACCACAAACTGCATCGGGCGGCCACACAAGAGCAGCATAATATATATATGTATATGTATATAGAGGTGTATTATTATACGAGAGATGTGTTGTACGGGCATCCGCCTCCATCAAGAACCCGAAATCACCTATATATACCTATGATATATAGGTGTAAATGCCGTACGCCGTAGCGACGAGAGAGAGGAGTTACCCGTCCGTCCGTTTAATTGGTTTTAGACAGCCCGGTACCTAAAAATTATATTGTAATTACGGGGGTTATCACCTGTACGACGACGGCGGCGTACTGTACAGTGTACAACCTATGTGTTATTATATATTATTTAATATACAGGGTGATTTTTGTTGTTTTTTTTATCACGATCCGGTCGTTGTCCGCGAAGATTACGAGTGAAATTGATTTTGGTTGTATCCGGTAATCACCGTAGACGGTGATTACGCAGATATCAACATAACGCATTAACATATATTATATTATTATATTTATATTAAAGACGCGGCATTGAACGCACACAGCGGATATACAATCACTTGCCTCACTGCATTTCTCTTACACACTTATCACTTTTTTCACAGTTTTCACGAAACTGAGGACGTTTCTCTCGCTGTTGAGATTCCAGTAAAACATAATATGCACCACGTGTTGTCAGTGGCGCACAGAGGAATTTCGAGAGCGCGTGCCGTTAACAAAAGTACATCCGCCCACCCATTTTTTTTCGAAAGTAAAAACAACAGTTTTCTCACTATGCTCCGATGCAATGCTCTCTAATACTATAATCTGATACTTAAGAGGACATTATAGCGTTCTCTTCAAAACCATTTTATAAAATAACAAATTAATATATACATATAAACATTTTGTTTGTTAAAGAAAAATACAAATTTGAAATGTATTAATAACTTCAAATAATAATCGAGACGACACCACGAGAGCGCATGCAATCACAGTGCTTGGTAACCTGTTTGGGCGTCGCTGCGTACAAATGTATTATTGAAAATTCGCATCTACATGTCTATGATCATACAATGGAATCGTTCAATGAAATGGCGCTCAACTCTATGTTAAGGTCGGGCCCTGGCCCGACATTTTTAAAAATTAGGCATTCATTTTCGGGCAAGTTTGATCGCCAAACCGAATGAATACTTCAATAAAGAAATAAAAATCTACGTTAACTATAATTTTGGGCATAAAATAGCCTGACTTTAGTTATTCAGACCTCTTGAAACGTATTTCGCCCGACTATATTTTTAGGACTTTAACGCCGTTATTTTATTTAAAATATTTTCAAAATGTTAATCTTATTCTGTACCGTAAACCATCAACACTTATGTACTTTTGATTTCCATATAATAGCCACCTCCTCCTTTCGAAAAATATTCAAAAAGAAAATGTTTTTAAAAATGTTGACGTATGCATAACACTAAAATATCGTATATACTATGTTTTAAGTTATAAGCCATGTAACAGTTTAAAGTTATCAACTAAAATGGATATGAATTCACGTATTACCCTTATCTCTACTCCTCTCTACAGTCTACATTTCAAACTGGTATAACTCATAATTTATAAACATTAAGCAATATTATAGTGCTATCAATATTTTTAACGAAAACATTTTATTTTATTTTCGAATCTACAGTGTAGAAAATGGAGTTGGGTTGCCATTCGAAAATCATAAATTAATCCTAATACTTTATACCAATATTAGGAGGGGGATCAAATTATTGAAAACTACGTTAAAATGAATCCCAAACACGATTCCCTAATAAAAAATGACGACGCGAACAAAACGGAAACCGAATTCACTTAAAATCATCCGGGGAAAATCGTCGTCGAATCTCAACGAAAAAAAAAATAACCCTGTAGATACACGTCGCGGAGACCGATGCAGTCGGTATACACGTACCTAACCTACCCAATATAATATTTTGGTGCCATTAAGAGGCGACTGTACGGATCGAGTCGTGCGTATAGGACCTATGCTGTAGGTACTCTACTATACTATATATACGATCCCGGGGAAAACAATGGACCGCCGCAGCATCAGCAGCAGCAGCAGCAGTCACGGTGCCGTATACCGTAAGAATTTTAATATTACGTGCGCCGTTCTACGAGGCGGCGACGGCGGCGGCGGCGAGGGAACCTATATTTATTTTAACAGCTTCTAGACCGCTATAAATTCACGACATAATAATAATATATATTATTATACATGTATAACTATATACAGAGTGATTCGTTAGTATTCATGTTCACCCCGTTTTTATGGTTAAATTTCGCGTACATTCATCAACCGATTTTTTTTTTTTTTTTAAAGCCGACATTTTCGAGTAGTTATGTGATAATTTTTAGACTGTTTTAGGTCCTTTAGTTATTTTAAAGTAAAATAACTCGGAAATTTTTCGTTTGAGTAAAAATTTTCAGAAAAATCATCCGATTTACAATTCGCATTAAAACATCACCACAGTAAATAGGTACTCCTTAAATGCAGTGAACATTCTAAGCGTTCGAAAATATTGGCTTTAACTATACTTAAGAATTCCAAAATTTCACGATTTGAATATAGGAAAACATTAACGATAAAAACGGGGTGAAGCACGCTTAATGAATCGTCCTGTATATACAATAACATTATAGACACCGTGCAGCCTACAACTGCATGCTGCAGCAGCCAACTATAATATTATTATATATTGCGAGTATTGACTGCTGCATGCCGTTTCCTATAATACACCACGCATATGCAGTATTCTGAAGCATTATTATACGGTTTCAGAGGTAGACAATTTTGTCTAGTCGATTCATTCCGAGAAGGTAATTTTTAATTTATTCGTAGTTTTCTTAATAATCGGAAAAAATTGTCGAAAAAACGTTTCTGTTATTTTCAACTTTGTTTTGTGTATGCGTATAATTCCGATAAAAGTATAACAGTAGAGACCTGAAATTTTCATCTGACACTTTATATACTACTATCACTTTCTAAACGACGTTAGATTTTCAAAACGTTCCGGCGATTTTCGAGTAATTTATATGGGTAGCCATTTGAAATATTCGAATTTTCATAGTTTTTATTTGGTTGTATATGACGAATAATAAAAATATAACCTAAAAGGTTTCCGGAAGTCACGGTCGACCGTGATGAATAAAATACCGATAATAGAGTAGCATCATCTTCCCGGGTTCTTTTTATTTTTTTTCCGCTATAAAAAACGTGATTTCGTATTCCGTAATATAATGATGACGTATTAATGTCGGATAAATAATATAATAATATGAGTGTATATACCTACCTAATAATATCTATACATTCAAATATAAACGTGTATAACATAATAATGATATAATATATTTATACGAAAACCGAGAGCAGATCGACCGTCAATATAATAATTTATTTTCTATTTTTAACATGATTTTTTTTTTATTACACTTGTGCGAAATAATGTGCGCGCAAACCAGTTTCACGTATCGAATGTACCAGAAAAAAAAAACGTTCTCGCGCACCTCTACCTATTGCATAAAGTAGTTTTTTCAGCTATCCGCGCTCGGAAACGTTTACCTGGTCATTTATATTTTCAGAAACGAAACGGTGAAAAAAACGCAAATATTTAAAGTGTTTTGTAACGTCGGATAAAATGTTTTATAACCTTCTGTCTGCGGCGGCATGTTATCGCATTACATTTTTTTGGCGAACATTTTTCGAGTAATCGAACGAATTTTTTTTTTCATTTTATAAAACGCGAACAAATAAATTTATTAGAATATACGCGTATTTATTTATGTATAGATAGATAATAATATAATATATATAACTTCTGATTATACGCCCTTTACATTATACCTGCCCAATAAAAATAATAAATTTTAAAGCACAACACAAAGCAGACGTTTAACATCATTATTTACTTTTATGCCGTTATTAATGCTTACACAATTCAAATACTTTTTTTGAAAAAAAAAAAAATTTGAGTATGAGTAAACAGTATAATGTAAGGTAGATTATTATTATACACCTATAATTATAATATAATATAATACAAAACAATTATTGTTTCGTAAGATTAGAATTATTATTAATTTTACGATATTATTAAAAATCGTGTTCCAATCAAAAACTCTACAAGAATTTTCTTGTAGCATATTTGATCCAGCTGGTGTATTGAGATAATGTATTTTTTTTTTTTTTGATTTTACGTTCAGGATTTTAGATTTATTAACTATATAGGGGAGAGATACATCTCCCCCGTAAATACACCACTGATTTATAGAATCGAAATCAAATAACTAATAATATTATAATTCCTATTGAAACTAGATAGGTATAGGAATGTGTCGATAAGACGAAAGAAAGTCGGCAATTGAATATTATTCTCATCAAATTGGGTTAACATCAAAGATAAAATAAGTTTCTAGTCATTAAATTATTATTTAATACGTATTATATACCTATACCAATACGATAAGGATCGCTCATTTTCAAAAAAGTTTGAAATTCCATGTCAGCGAACGTTCCGTATAAGGAATAACAATGTACCTGCAGTGTATGCGAGAACGGGAGTTTACAATTGACGTTCCGCGGTAGTCTAGAGCTTAGAATTGTAATGAGTTTCATTGGTTGACAATCTGTCATTTAAAAATCTGTCCGTTTTATCTGATGTATTGTATTTCATTGTTTTCCTTCCTTTTTTCTCACAATAATATTTACTCTATACAGTTCAATTGAAGTCAATTGGATTGCATAGGACATTTTTTATTTTTTATTTTTTTTTATAAATTATGAAATGGGATTAATAAAACGAGTTCGAGAAACTTGACTGAATCAACCTGAAAATATAATTCCCAAGCAAAATTACTATTGACAGCACATCAACTATACATGGCGTAGGTACATCGTTAAATTATAGTATATCAAATGGCGTATAACGAGTATATTTTCTGTCTATTCTTTCGAATCGCTTGAAACAACAAACTATATAATCTTTGTACATGTAATGCTGATGTGTTTAATATTTCTCAATGACAATAATCAATCGTTTAGATAGTTTTATACTCGTAATTTTACGAGTCTAATGGTCAATATAATTAATATGCCATAATTCATTTTCCATTTGCTTCCTCGAGTACATACCAAAAATATCTCGAGTGTGCGGAGTTATCAATCGTTTTTACGATCCTCTAATCCACTACAAAATAGTTAGGCACAATCAATGCGTGTCACGTTTTCGTTCAGTATGCGCATCTCCTTCACATTCGGCTTATGTCGTAGTTCTCTACTATTATCGGTAATGCTAATGTTACATACCTAGTCAATAAGAAGTGGAGAATAATGATAATAGGTGAAGTGAAGAAATATTTTAGAGAGGTGTGATTATCGAAAATCTATGACCATAAACATTTATTTTATCGTGGTCCAATTCACTATGATCGGTGTTTTCTATCCGTACCTATATATTATACGAATACGATTACACAAATACAATATTATATTGTTACGCCAGCTTCGTGTAATAATTTTCTACCGCTTCGTTAAAATATTGTCCGCTTTGAAAGCAATAGAAGACGTCCACCTCCCTCCCACTCTCTAAATACGATCATATTTATACTATACTAACTTGTTATAATATACAAAATATACATAAAAAAAAAAAAAAATAATAATATTATTTAACATCGTCGATTCTGTATTATAAAACGCAAACACTTACTTGTATCCATATTCCATGTTGTCGCCACAACCGCCCCACACCCAATCCCTTCTCAAATCTTTCGGTCTTCCGGATCTCGAGCAGCTGCACGTGTTTAAACGGCCGTCCCGGCAGGCACGGGCCATAGCATGCGCTACGCCGGCTGCTTTGATTGCCTGGACGAATGCTGCCTCACGGCTACCTGTACAATACAACCGAAACACACGTAATAAATTAATATTAAATTTTACTATTAGCTAATAAGCAGCATTGAGCTTTATTACCGATTGAAGAACTGCGATCAACGCTAATAGCGCTGCGCAGGCGCCATAAACTATTGGGTACTGTAACACGATTTTGAGGGGGTTTTGAACTTTGGTGCTGAATTTGTCAAAGTTAAAATTAGGGGTTTCTATTACACGTGCAATAAACTACTCTTTGGCCCAGATGTAGAATTTTGTCTGTCTGTGGAATATCTAACTTTGTACAATATAATATCTACATACTGCGTGTATCGGAGCTTACTAACATTTGAATAATGACTGCAGAACGACTACAGAGTTGGAGCGCGGAATGATTGTATAATTCGCGACATACATTAAATCGTATAAAATATTATAATATTGAACGCCGGTCGAGTTAAATAATCGAGGGCAATTCTGATTATTTTTCGTATGCGATATTCTTAAAATATATTGATTATTAAAAAAATCATCGCAGTTTCTTGTAATGTAGGTATCTAGTTAAAACCGAATAAGAGTATAAGTCGTTAACACTCAATGCAGTGTAATACCTTTACAGTATTAAAACTTGATAATTAATAACACACTCGGGGTAGGTAAGCCATTAATAACAATATTGTTATATTATAATGTATGCGAGGTAGTTGAAGATTCGTTGGAGTACAGAGTATACATATATAAATCATTGTCTGCTGATTAATTCGAAACGACTTTGAATATTGTAATATATTGTAACACATTATTTATGCGTTGCCGTTATATACTATCGGTTAAACTGAATTATTATAATATAATATAGGTATTGCGATGATTAAACCGAAATAATTATTTAATATTCAAATCACACGTTCGACGATGATCAATTTTGGTGTTGTTACACGCGGTAGGAGGTTTGTCCGTGCAATGTTCAGTAAATCGTTTAGTAAAATATTATTCTTCTTGTCATAAATTATTTAAAACATCAGAACATTATAAGGCACGTCAATAACCGTGCCGCCGCCGTACACGACATCGACGATTTAACCCTTTGAGGCTCAAGTTGATTTTTTTTTTTTTAAAATATTAAAATTTAACACACTGATGTTACGTAAAAAGTATATATAAAAAAAAAAGAAAAAAAAAGTGGTTTCACTATAATAACACAACACTTCAAAGGGTCAAACTATTTTAAACAGACGGCGTAATAGTAAACATGTGCGCACTATACAATATCAGAAGATTTCTCAGTTGAAACAGGTCCGAGGTTATTCAATATAACCCTGGAATGAGTATTAGTGACACGGATACACGCTGAGGCTGTAGGTTTTAAAATCGCCGAAGGTCGCCAGGTAACATTATTATAGTAGCATGTGCAGCATACGACATAATAATTCGTAGAAGAACCCGAAGGAAATGTCTTACATATTTTAATATCTATACATTTGTCTTACACGTTCGTCAGACAAACGGCCGAAAACCAATAAATTGGGGGGGGGAAAGTATTAACCTACAATAAGTCAACGAACACAGTCACTAAATATATTATCACTCGAAGAGAACATGTACGAGATTATCCGGTAGTTGCGGGGGACTTGAATTTTAAAACGGTATCAGATTTTAAATACCTAGGAAGTAGGAGTTAACGTTCACACGCGAGTGGTAAACAGTTATGAGGGGAGAGATTAACCGGAGACAGGGGCGGCTCGTTCCCCTCCAGAAATTTCCGGTAAATATATTTGAATCGAATGTAAATAAGACAGGTTCTTGGGCCTTGAAAAGGGATTTATGAAAACAATCTGCCCCGCAGGACCGGAAAAATCTTTGAATACGCGCTTAAACTGATAAAAAAAAAAAAAACCAATTAAGCGATAAACGGAAACCGAAATTCATATGTACGCACTTGTTTGCAAATCGGGTCCGAGGAACGGCGAACCTATGTTCTCGGCGGTCATGGAACAGTTCCACCGGCGGTGCAGGAATTGTGACCGACACTCGGCCAGGCCCGATTGGATTCCGTATCGGATGGAGGACAGATGTTCCTCGTAGAGCAGGCATAGCTTGGCCTGGCCGACGGACAGGCCGGACACTTCGGAGCATTTTGGCGGCGGATCGGTGGCCAACGTCGGCGTCGACGGCGACGATGGCGACAAGAGCAACGGGTCTCCCATCCCCATCGGGCCGCCGCCGGCTACTCCCGTTCCTTCTCCGGCCGTTCCGCCGACGCCGGCCTGTTCTGGTGGCGTCCACGGTATTTGCTGTGCGTACGACGGCGATTCTTTGTTGTAGTGCCTGCGAAACACCACAATTAAACGAATAATTAACTGAAGAAATTTCAAAATGGTAGGATGTACCGAGAGTACATGATTGAGTTTATGTACAATACAATTCGTAGCAAATATTGAAACGATTCTGAATGGTATTCAGACGCGAAATTATAATACGTATATATTAATGTCGGTACGGTAATAGTAATACCTAATAACCGATATAATCGAACGGCAATCGTCGGTTTGATTACCAAAATATTTTCAACGAAATATAGTGTTCTCAAAATACACTTGGAAAAATTAGGCGCGTTTTCACGTTAATATTTTATCCTGCACAGCGCTGCGGACCGCTGCTGAACATGATCCAATACTAATCAAATTATCGTTCCCGAAAAATACGGTTCCCAACAAATATATTCGAACATTTTACGCGCCTAGATAATTTTTATCGGAAACGTGTTTCGTCGGGATGTTATACAGTGATAAATACCGGGGACGCGATTCGTCTAGTTTTCAGCGGATGAGACGCAATTATTACATCGATTGTGCGCACACACTTTTAAACAGGGCCGTATTTGACGGAAGATTTTAAGGGCACTTGCCCCCCGGGCAGCAGATGTTTAGGAGGCATCCGGATGCCAGAATACTATATGAAAAATTTAAGACTTTTTGACCATTGGCTTAGGAAATTTTTGAAGAAAAAAAATATACCAACTTCAAAAAATACATATTGATTTGTATGTATATGATTCGGGCTACAAATTAATCCCCACTCTCTCTCCGTTAATCCGCCAATGTCTGAAGTTGATGACCGGAACAAGATTTCCGGGTAGAGTACAAGTAAAAACCAACACATTTTTATACGCTCGAAATCTGAAAAATATAACACGACGAACCGAATACCTTCTGCAGGTTTTTGAAAGTCGGTTAGAAAAGAAATAAAACAATGTCCCCCCCCCATCCGCTGTCGTGCGTTTCAGTAATAGTAAAAGAAAAAGACCGCGGGCGAGCGTTTCCGGACGCGAAAAAAAAACCAGACCGGATTTGTATTTTATCCGGTCAGCGACGACGGACCGTCGTTTCGGAGTTTATTTTTTTTTTCGTCGTCGTCGTTATGGCGAATAATAGTATTTTTTTTTTTTTTTAATAATATTACAATGCGGACGTTTATATAGTGTGACCGCCGGGGGGTATGTGCGAGGAAAAAACGGCAAAAAAATCCCTCTATACCTCGAGTGCAGTGTGCGTCTGCTGCTGCAGTTGTGTACAACGGCGGCGCATACAAGACCCGAGGGCAATTATATAATGTTATATAAGCCCCGCTTTCGGGGGGGGGGGGCGAGAAAAAAC